>JAVISA010000021.1:0-109552 GCA_032595095.1 Didymellaceae sp. YAFEF048 | reverse complement strand
GCCAGGAGGCGGCTTACTACCAACGCCTGCTCTACCAGGAGCTTTACTGCCAACGCCTGCTCTGCCAGGAGGTGGCTTACTACCAACGCCTGCTCTGCCAGGAGGTGGCTCACTGCCAACGCCTGCTCTGCCAGGAGGCGGCTTACTACCAACGCCTGCTCTACCAGGAGCTTTACTGCCAACGCCTGCTCTGCCAGGAGGTGGCTCACTGCCAACGCCTGCTCTGCCAGGAGGTGGCTTACTACCAACGCCTGCTCTGCCGGGAGGCTTACTCCCAGCTCTACCATCAGGCTCGCCTCCAGCCCTTCCAGTAATTCCGTCTCCCGCTCTACCTCCTGGCTCACTCCCAACGCCTGCTTTACCAGGAGGTTCGCTTCCCACACCTGCTTCACCCTCAGGTCTCCTGCCCGGTCTTCCAGGGGGCTCGCTTCCATCGCCTGCTCTGCCTGTAGGCTCACTTCCAGCCATACCGTCCGTTGGGCTTCCAGCACCCTCAGGCGGAGTCAATGGACCGCCCAGCCCTCCTGCGGGTCAGCTTGGTTCGCTGCCTTCGCCTCCAGCTGGTTTGAGTGGCGGCCTTCCATCAAGTCCAGGTGTACCTTCGTCGGTGCCGAGCACTATACCCCTTATCCCAGGCATCACACTACCCGGAATCAATGTTGGAGTTGGCGGAGGTATCGGTATCAGTACGCCGAACGCGACTGCGGGCATTGGCGGCGGCGGCGGAATTTCGATTCCCTCTATTAATCTGCCGCCCATCGGGCTGCCCAAGCCTGGCGGTCTTGGTCTTGGTGCGCTTGGTATCCCTTTGATTGATCCCTTGACTGGTTTCCCAATTGACCCAATCACCGGGTTCCCAAGAAACCCTTTGACAAATAAACTTGTCGATCATCAGACAGGAAACCCCCTCCTGATAGATCGCGACACTGGTTTTCCAATCAACCCAGACACGCTTCTACCTTTCAACCCTGAAACGGGCGTTCCAGTACTACCACCGGTTGATCCAGTGACAGGTTTCCCGAAGAGCCCTATTGGAGACTTTTACGACCCTGCCACAAGCCTTCCTCTAGCGATTGACCCCGAGTCTGGCTTTCCCATCAACCCTAAAACCCTCATACCATTTGATCCATCGACCGGTCAACCTCTGGGACAGCCATCAAAACTACCAGGCATCGATCCTGTCACAAAGTTGCCGAAAGACCCTGTAAGCGGTGCTCTCCTAGATCCCATCACAGGCCAGCCACTTCCCATCGACCCAACGACAGGATTTCCAATTGAACCCTACTCGGGATTTCCAATAAACCCGCAAACGGGCGGTCTCGTCCTTCCTGCTGTTCCTCCGAATGCGACCGCTCCAGGCACGTCAGTACCCTCCAGCGTGCCCATTACTATCCCTGGTCAGCCTATCACTCCAGGATCATTTGGTTCGCCTGCCACAAATCCTTCCGGGAAGCCGATCGATCTCATCACGAAGCTACCCAAAGATCCAGCTACGCAAATATTTTACGATGCAACCACGGGCCAACCACTAGACACAGACCCTATCAGTGGCTTCCCCATAGATCCGGTTCGGGGTGCTCCTATAGATACAAGCACCGGAAAGGCAATCCCACCAGCGATAAATACTCCTAACGGCCGAGTCATCGACCCATCGACCAATCTGCCCATTGACCCTATCACCAATCTGCCACAAGATCCCGAGACCGGCGTATACTACAACAGACTTTCGCGACAACCTCTGGCCGTTGACCCTATCACTAAGTTTCCAATTCTTCCTACCACAGGTGTTCCCATAAGCACCATCACCGGTTTGCCTGATGTGCTCAACGGTACTCCGATTGATCCAATTTCAGGTCAGCCTGCAACGATAACATCGCCGACTAATGAAGCGCCGCCCAACATTCCCCTCGGATCTGTTCTGGACCCTGTCACGGGTTTTGTCAAAGACGCACTTAATGGTGTCTACCTCAATGCGGCGACTGGAGCCGTGCTCCAACTCGATACGAGCACCGGCTTCCCAATCAGTCCCAACACCGGATTGCCTATCGACCCTACTACCGGCCAAGCAGTTATACCTGGATCTAATGCCAACACTACCGTACCAAGCGTCCCATCGAACACGACCGACCCTGTCGTTCTGCCAACGATCAATCCAGTCACTGGTCTACTTCAAGACCCAGTCAGCGGCGCACTCCTTGACTCGACCACCGGTCAGCCTTTGCCCATCGATCCTTCTACAAGCTTTCCAGTCGACCCTCGCACAGGCTTACCTATTAACCCCGAAACGGGTGATTATATAGATCGTCTTACAGGGTTCCCACTGGACCGTGTTACTGGGTTCCCTGTCAATCCAAGCACAGGAGCTTTGTACAATCCCTCGACTGGCCAACCATTGCCTCTGGATCCTAACGGTTATCCAATCGATCCAGCGAGTGGTTATGCTTTCGACCCCTTGACTGGTCAATTTTTCATCCCAGATACGCCAACCAACAACATAAACGGTACAATACCTGTGATAGATCAGCCATCAACAGACACACCAGACATTCCTGTCGACAACGGAACAGGATTCCCTATCGACCCGATCACGAATCTGCCTCGGGATCCGGACACTGGCGCACTACTTGACCCCACAACCGGCAATCCGCTACCAATCGATCCTACGACTCAGTTCCCCATTGACCCTCGATATGGTCTGCCTATCAACCCATCCACTGGCCAACTAATTGACCCCACCACACTCTTACCTGTGGCATCATTCGACCCTATTACCGGCTTGCCAATTCTCAATGGAACGACTCCAGGAAGCCCTACAGACCCGGGGACGGACTTACCGATCGATAATGGGACGTCTCCTATCATCTCACCAACTCCACTTGATCCGAATACATTGCCTACTGACCCTTTGAGTGGTTTTCCCACCAACAACGGGACATTGATCAACCCTATCAGTGGACTGCCGCTTGAGATCGATGATGCCACTGGCTTCCCAATCAATCCTACAACCAATGTTCCATTCGATCCATCGACAGGTCAGCCTATAACCTCGACGCCACCTGCTGTTACTCCCTTGGATCCAAGCACACTACCTCTCGATCCCATTACCGGCTTCCCTACCAACAATGGCACATTAATTAATCCAATATCCGGGCTTCCGTTGGACATTGACAATGCTACTGGTTTTCCAATCGACCCAACTAGTGGTAACCCGTTCGACCCGGCAACTGGACTCTTCGTCCCTCCCCCTACGCTTGCACCAATCGACCCGACGACGCTACCTCTCGATCCCGTCACTGGTTTCCCCACCAACAACGGCACTCTGATCAATCCAACTACAGGTCTGCCATTAGCTACTGATCCAGCAAGCGGTTTCCCGATCGACCCTACTAGTGGCTACCCGTTCGATCCGGCAACGGGTCAATTTGTCCTCCCAACTGGATCTACACCCGTTGATCCTTCTACGTTGCCCCTTGATCCCATTACTGGTTTCCCCACCAATAACGGCACCTTGATCAACCCGACGACCGGCCTACCCCTTGACACAGATCCAGCGACTGGCTTTCCGATTGATCCCACGAGCGGCTATCCATTCGATCCGGCGACTGGGCAATTTGTTCTTCCATCCGGACCCACCGATCCTTTGACCAACTTGCCTTTTGACCCGATCAGTGGTTTTCCGGTCGACCAGAACGGGACCCTCTACAATCCTTCCACAGGCCTGCCTCTCGAGATTGACTCAGTGACTAATCTTCCCATCGATCCAGTGAGCGGTCTCCCATTCAACCCTGTCAACGGTCCGCCGCCAGGCAACCCTGAGGTACGTGCACCCCACTTCTCCTTTCTTCATGACGGACATCCTATATGCTCTGTGGTAAAACGCTCTTTGCTCTGCCGGCTTTTCGACAGCCGTGCTTGGAAAGGTAAGGTATTGCTCTGCTCAACACGTAAGTACTCTGCTCTGCTCTATCGTGATATCTCATTGGCCGCCCGCCGTCGCAGCTCGTGTTCTGCGACGCTCCGGCTAAGCTTCCGCACAGCCTTCCCTGAAGCTTGTGTTCTTCAGTATAGGCAAGGTTGCCCGGTCTATAGAGAGCTCGTGTTCTCTCGTAGTCGTCTGCTGTCAACTTCGCCAGCTACTTGGACTGTGGAGATCTTACAAGTGGTAAAGACGATGTGGTCGAGATGGAAGGATGGCGCGATGAAAGCCTGCTTGACTTTGAATACGTCGTACATAGTAACACGTTTGTGTCAGTCGATAGCAATTAAAGACAGATACAATGCAGAGGGCCATGATATCGTATATGGCATCGCGGTTACTCATCACATGAAGGACATAAGGAGTGGTATGTTACAATATTTGAGACTTGTATCTCTGTATCCGAAAACAGACCCGCTGTCCTCACACAGAGCTATGCTCGTCCACCCAAGTGAAGAGCCTCAACTATGTCCAATTCTTCAACAAGCACGGCGAACTTGACAGCCGCACAACGCCATCACCAACCTCCGTAATTCCATTCCTGACTCGAACCGACCTGCTGGTCTCTCATTAGGCATCTTAGCGAAGATTGGCAAAGTCGTTACCCATCCTTTGATGGCAATCTTTCTTTATCCATCTCCATATCCGCCTTTTGGCTTGATACTGGTGCAGTAGGGTTAGATGTGGACCACGGTACTGTGGCCAAACTGGTTGTGAAAGTACCGCTACATAGAATACTTTAGAAATAAAAACAGTTTATAGAGATAGGACAGACATATATTAGAATGTATAAATTACCTAATATCCTATTCTCTAAAATTAAATTTTTTATACACTACTTTATTTAGATAATTACTACTATAGTGCTTAAAAGCTTTAAAGTAGCTTTTATAGATTATAATAAGTCTATTAGGGCACATATCTAACATAAGGCTGTCAGCTAACAGAAAATCGTCCTATCTGTTATTGGTGATGGTACAACTGAATGCGGTCGTCTGTTTTTCAGAGTTATGGTCGCTGAATGCCCCATATGTGCGACAAGCTCAAGCAGAGGGAGTGGAGAGTCTGGAGGATAAGAGATTAGTGGCGACATGTAATGGAGTTGATGAATCCCTGCCAGTCTGAATGGCTGTAGGCGTCGGCGAGAGAAGAGGGAAACTCAGAGGACGGATTTGCAAACGTGCCAAAGGAAATGAATCGTTGAGCAACTTAGACAGACGTGGGGGGTGTTCTTGGGGTCTGGCACGGACAATACTGATGATGCCATTCATTGCAGGAACGCTTATTAGATAGCCTGTCTTGTCTTGCTTGTTGTTAAGGCAGTTTTAAAGACGCTTATAGGCAGAGAGAGAATACTAGAGGGCTAGCATTGCCTAGTTAGGGATTCTAATATAAGCTACTAGCGTGTAGAAGATAAGTAGATATATAAGACTAATTAATTACTCTCTATAGCTATAAATAACTAGGCTTTTACTAGCCTAGGTAATTAGATACTCTTACTTTTCTAATTTACCTTCTTTATGTAATTCTTTTAATAATATCTAGACTTATTCTAAACTATAGGTTATATAAGATTTATAGAACTATAGCCTTTATAAAGTTATCTATAAAAGGCCTAGCTACTATCTTAAAGTTATATACAACACTATCTAACACTATTAATATAAATATTAAAGGTTATCCTAATAAGTTAGAAGTTAGTACTTCTAGACCTAATAAGAAAATAGTTATGAAAGAAATAACTACTACTTCTTTATCTATTACTAATAGGATGCCTATAAACTCTTAGAGAAGCTTAGACACAGTGCTAGACAACTACGCCTAGCCTGTCTAAAAATACACAGCGACAAGTGCTACAACAATTCCAATTCGGCGTAAGTATACGACAGGAGCTCCGCTAGAGTCTGAAGCCTGGAACCACTTATGCTGAAGCTGATGTTTCACTCTTTTCACAGATCCGCTGTGTTGCTGATGCTTTCCCCTTAGCGCGTACGAGAAGGCATTCCACACGATCAGGAGATCGACCCGGCTCAAGTCGTTGGACACTTGACCTCGCAAATCCTTGGGTCGTTCTAGCTCCCAATGTTGCCATATATGATCAAATTCGGCACTCTCTTCCTTCAAGGCGCCACGTTCTCGATCAATGCTCGCTCTGACCTGAGCCTCGTTCATCTCGCAGAGATGTAAGTAGATCGTGTGCTGATCCTCGCTCATGCGCATAACAACCTCGATCTCTTCGCCCTTCATCCTCGCCGCGTGTCTGCTGCTTTGTACAAAGATCGCTTCCATCACGGCTTTGGCTGTTTCATCGATGCCGTAGGTAAGTAGAGCAGGATCGTTGGCAGCGGCTGTCAGAATTAACATGGCCTCGAACTGTGCCTCATTCACGAAGTAGTCCTTGCGCTGTCAGCTCGGTAGTATGTATTAGGTTATGTGTGCTCACGTTCAGGTCGTCCTTCTGTTCCACATCGTCTTGCCCTTCGTCATCACTCTCAACGATCGGGTCTCTCTTGTTGAGATCTTCCTCGGTCTCACTGTCCTCGATATACGAGACCGTTGAGCTTCGTACACTTGGCGTTAGGGACATTGTGGCTTCCCGTAATGAGGAAGAAGTTACTTCGTATATAGCCGCGTCGCTTATTGAGCTAAGAGATATCTGTTCAAGCTGCGTGCTCACCGACTCTTTGAGGTAAAGGTGGATTGTTAAGGCCAACTCACACATCAAGGCTGGCGGTATGAGTGTCTACTTTTACCCACCCAATTGAGGTCTCTGCTTCTCATCTCGCCGATAACCACGACACAATCCGAGCCGATTGCTGCTCTCAATTCACGCCTCAATCAAGGTTTCTGTGTCTCGTCTTACAGAAAAACTGTAACGCAGTCCGAACCGATCGCTGCTTCCAACCCACGCCTCAATCAAGGTTTTTGTGTCTCACCTCGCAGCGAAATCGCAACGCGATTCGACCCTTGCACCTCTGTCGCCCACAAGAATCTCAATACAATAAGCCCTCCATTTGACTATAACGATCACCGCGATGGCGACTCTGAAAGAATTGGCACTCGACACAGCACTACTGGAGTACATATTGGCTTGTGATATACGATCGGACGATACTGCACGTGAAATGAAGTCCAATGGTAGTGATGCGAGAGAATGACACATGCGATGGTGTTGACTGACGCGATTAGTGCTCGAATTCTGTAAGACGGCTATTGCTCGTTCGCTTCAAGAAGAAAGAGCCCAGCATGAGCGTGGTGCAGTTGAGACGCCGCAGAGACCATCCGAGGAGATGATACTGCATACCGGGGACCAGACAGAGCTCGAGGGCGATGACAACGTTCAGAATGAGAGAACTACGTTCGAACCAAGTACGAATACCCTCACAATATCGGTAGGTGTTGGGTTCTGACATCGAATAGCGATACCGCAAGAGGCCCCAGGTGAGATGACGGGCAACTAAATGGTTTTCACACGTTCATCCCATTCGCCAACTCACCAAAGCGCGGAACATTCGACGAATGACCCTCATGAAGTGGCGGAGAGGTCGAGTTTCCGAGCTGAATAGTACACATACTATGCATGAACATCGCTCTCAGGGCTTTGTGAACCACTATTGGGGATCATTCTGCGTGACTGACACACAGTCCCTGGTTCTAAGGGAGGAAGATATTGTATTCTTCGATTTACTTTTCCACTTCAAGGAAGACACCTTAATAGCTTCTGAAGCCCTCCGACTCTTGGATCACTCATGTTAAGAAAATCAACTCATATAGAAACGAAATGGGCTATCTCGTAGAAAATTTGAAGACACTCAGCTTATTATTTTTCTCTCAAATTGGATCGAACTCGGCACAAAATATTGTATTCTTCAGGGGATGATATAGCTTTGAGAAGCTCTTGCAAATACGAGCTGAAGCACTCTGATATTCTCTCCCTGCCTATAAGCGTCTTTAAAACAGCCTCGACGACAAGCAAGACGAGACAGGCTATCTGATGAGCGTCCCCGCAATGGATGGGACGATTTTTCGTTGGCCGACAGCTTCATTCGGATATGTGCCCTAACAGACTTGTCACAATTTACAAAAGCCGCTTCAGAGCTTCCGAGCGCCGTGGCGGTGATTGTTGGGATAGAGCAGTGTGCAGGCAATTAGTATTGGAGGATAGGGCGTTGAGAAAACTGTGTGAGTTAATGCACATATGTCCGGTATTCTTCGATTGGGTTTACGGTAAAGGTTTTCCATGTCGCGGTGCTTACATGCACGATCATGTTGGGTTCGGTACTGTTGTTCACATTCGACCGAACTGCACCAGCATCAAGCCAAAAGATAATGATGAGCGCCGGGAATTCTCATGCACAAAGCAGGACAGGCAAAGTAAGATGGGTCACGACTTCGTCCATCTTCGTCAAGATGCCTGTGTCAGGGACCAGCAGGTTGGCTTGGCCCAGAAGTGGAAGCATGGAGGCTAGGAGATATGTAGTTCATTTTGTAAAAGAAGCACCATATACACGGTACTGTGCGGGAATGTTCTCCTCTTCCTGGGGTCTGTACTTTGCGTTCTTCTACATTGAGTATATACGAACAAGCAATCAATGCAACACGATTACGACCAAGGCCCTTCTGAGCATGACTCTTCCAACCGACTCCGCACCAACACCTCGCGTACCAAACTCATCTCCGAACGGCCTCATTCACCCACCACCATGTACACCGCGCTCCCTTCCCCTCACCATCCCATCAGGCATCACCCTCCAACCCTCACCCCATCAATAAAGCACCAACCGCCGTCTCGCTTGCCGACCGGCCTTCAGACACCGAGCGCGCAGCCCCTGACCTGTGCATCCCCTTCACAGATCCACTTGTATCGATACACTGAAAGTTACAACTCCACTTTACCCAGCGATACAACGCTGCTAGAGCACAGGTGGAGCGAGCGAGTGCTCTGCCCTACGCCCAGGCATCCCAGCCCAACGCTTAATCTGCAATAAGGGCGACCCACAACCCGCGGGCCCAGTCGCGACTACCCACGGTAACCCGCGAGTTCGTCCAGTGTGCGTGCAGCATCTCAAATCAGCAGACTTGGTGATGCAAAAGGCGGCGCTTGAGGAGGCGCCGGCACACCTGCACAGAAAATGCGTGGAAGTGGCGAAGAAGCACGGAAAAGGGGAGCTAGCGAGCTAAGGCAGTGGCTGCGCAAACACGATGCAAGCCGAGCCAGAGCACGAGGTCGAACGTGGGCGTTAGTGTCGCGGCGATTGCGCGTGCTGCGGAACAGGAAGGCGCTGATATCATGGTGGGAATGTTGGACTGCTACTGCATCATCAAGTGCAATCGGGCTGGGATGCTGCATCGCTGCGTGGTGGGTGCAGAGCCTGGATGCGCTTTGTCGGCCGACTATTGAGTCTGTACGTGGTATCTGCGACGCTGAAGCAATCGATCGGCTGCCGTACTCCGAGCCAATGTGGCTCGTCTGCGCGCTTGACTGGAGGGTTGAAGAAACCGCATCGGGAAATGGACTAGCAAGCGCCGCAGATGAGGCTCTGCGGGAAGGCCAGACTCAAACGGGACATCGCAGTTGCATTGACGACTTTTGCCAGACGATGGCACGGTGGCTCAGAGACACGCAAAAGAGCCCAAAGACAGTGGGTCCGATGCTGAAAACAGACTCGTGCCTGCTGGTCTGAGGGGAGTCTGGAAGCGTGGCTGGGACCCGGGTGCCTTCGCTTGACATCGCAATTTGCAGTACGCGGCCGGGTCATTTCGGGTGAGAAGCTTTGTCGTGCGCGGAGGGACGCCACGTCGCACGTGAAACTGGCCAAGCAGGTCGAAATCTGTGGAGATGCGTGTGTTGAGAGTGGCCTTTTTCCATCACGGGGCCCACACAAAGGACGTTTGGCATGAGCTTATCCTTTTACCGAGGAAAAACTACGCTGCTTGCGGCATGGCAGATGGAATGCAATACGGATGCTTTTTCGGAAGGATTGCGTCGCAGTGAAACAGCAGGAAATTCCTGATAGTGCTGACAAGTGGGAGAACGATTGGGCAGGAATGCGTGGACTGCAGAAATGAATACGTTGTGTGGTTCGGCGAAAAGCCGGCACGGAGACGTTTGAGGCTCTGCGGCTGGTCCGTCGGTGGCATGCTGCATCGAAGGTCTGCAGAACATCAGCATTTCTACGCCTCAACATCTGGAAAGGCACTATCGACGGGCACCATGGACTCGGCGCGTCGTTCAGACCGAGTAAGGCGAGTCGGAAAGGCGATAAGATCTGTGAAAGCGGGCCTCATGCACGAGAATACATTGAGCCACGCTACATGACGTTGTTCGAGCATACAATTTGACCTCAACGGGCACTCAACACATGAAAGGACTGGTTGTTACATCTCATCGTATACTTCTAGCAGATACTGAGGTCAACATCCCGCATTAGATCACTGCACGTGATCGCAGAAATGACGTCTTAGTCTCGAACTCGGAGCACCACAATGATGGGGTAGTGGCTGCCAGCGTTGCATTGACGGCGTCAAGCAATTGCCTGATCTCAGCTGCAAGCGTATAAGAAGCGGTGTCGTGTTGTTTGTTGACATGCGTTTTGACCGGAAGGGCTCCAGAGCGGGTACAGTCTAGACAGAACTCATACGAGAGAAGAAATCTCAATAATTACCTTGTTCTGTCAGTCGACTGGGGAAAGGTTCATGCTGCATATGGATTAGTTGGCTTGATCAGAAATATTTCATCATTGTATCTCGAACACCATTGTCGATATTGTCGATTTTTCGTGGGAATGACGTATGCGTGCCTACCGCGGTTCTGTCACCCTTCCACAACAGGCATCTCGATACACTTCACCTAGTTCCAGAGTGGGAAGATCTATTCATGATGGTTTCGTAGATCGAATCGCACAAAATCTTGATACAGGTAGTCACCACCCCAAATCGACAGCGCGTACCTGCGTGTTGGTTTGGGGAAGTACGTCATGCAGCGGAACAACCCCACGGGAAACGTGGAGCCCCAGTCTTCCAGAAGCCCACGAGAGCACAACCGGTCCTTCTTGGCTCCAGATTGGTGCAGATTCCCAGCAACAGCAATCAAAAATGCGCCAGAGAGTCACATGCGACGTCGCCTATGATACCATGGGACATTGACCGAAAAGTCACCTCGAATCGAGGTTCGCATGTGCTGTTTGCGGAGACAAGATCAGCAAAAGCTGGAGCACTGATGCGAAAGATTGACTCCTCCCAAACCGCATGCGACGCACTCGCCATACGCGAGTCAAGTACAATCCTGACATTGGCCTGTCAGCTGTTGCTTGAACGATGTTTCGATGTGTAACATCTTCGTTTGGTCTGGGGTAGGTGGTTGGGGCAGGCCTTGGTGCTGCGCCATGGCTGACGGGGAAGCATGATAGTGTCCCGGGACGTATGCATCGATGTGTCACAGCAGCGGAAACACTTCCATCTCAAATTGTCCGCTCTAAACAAGCAATTGGGGATGGGTCACCGTTTTGCTGCAACACCCGCTGCGGCGCTAGGATTCTAATATTGTTCGATCTTGAATTGACAAAACTCCAGTATGCAAATGCGCCTGCGACACGCAGACACACGCAGCATAAAAATTGTGCCGTTACTGACCGTGTTGAAGGGCTGACGTGCCATGCGCCAGGATGCGTTTTGTGGAGAGCTTCCCAAGACGATAACTCAGCCCCAGAGCGCCCCACCATGCGGGGAAATCTTGGAGACTCGATAAGCAAACTCGACCAACGCAGCTGACCTTCGGACAACCGTTTATCCCTTTCAGCAACAGCGCGGTCCCAACGCCGGGGTCTGCCTGCGGGTAGACTTCAGATCAGGGTCTGTATCGAAACATGAAAAGAAACGTACCGGATGTCTTGTGCTTGCATTACCTGTCTGGGTAGCAGTACCCGGTTTACTACGTCAGACTGGTGAGCTACCGAGTAGTGTATTGACTATCCGAAATGCCGACTTTAAGTGAGTGCACATGAACACTTTGCATCATACCCTCGCGATCCTGTTAGGAAGACTGAGATATGCTCTGAGTCTCTGAGTCAGCTGCAATCTGTGTCAAACCTGATCGAGATGCCTGAGAAAGAAGGCTGCAACTAGCGACATCCGATGACTACGGTTGTTGCCCAGACACTGATGTCGGACCGTGAATCTTGAGACGGCGCTCTTGCGTCCGGGGCTTCACACTGCAATGACGTCTGTATACGAAGGCGCGCGGTCCTCCCTACCGAATGATCAAGTCACTTTGAATCTTGAGGCTACCTGGAACAGTCTCGCGCACGTCGCACATTGAACAGACCACGATGTTGAGGCTTGCCGGAAATCTCCCCGTTCGGCGAAGCTTTGGACTTAGTTCAAGGTTCCTGAGCGTGAACCTTGGTGCTAGTCAAATTGTGGGCAGCGAACACATGCCTCGGCAGCTGCCATCGGCTGTGTTCACATCTGGATGCTCCGAGCAACGGTCAGGACTTTGCTCCGGTCGTGTATCGTGAAAGGGTGTAGGTTGCCTGTAGAGTTTCCAAGTCCGCGTTGCCCATCATTATTAGGTTCACTTTGCCAGCCGACTCGCGCTGCACAGTATAGGGCTGCATGGTGCCCAAGCACGTTAGCGAAGCCATCCCCAGATTCAGGCGTCTCGTGTTTAGGTTAGACCCGCATGAAAGGCGGTCGTGTTCTGTGTCCGGTGCCCCGTTAGTACTGTTGGGCCAGGAGCATCGACAACGTGTTGCTCAGGTGAATGCCAGCCACATGGAGGTTAGATGCCTGAATCTTCAGTGTTCGTGACATGTCGAACGATCGAGAAATCCTATACTTGATCTTCATTTGAATTTCGGTAGTCTGAGACATGCCAGCGAGCTCTGGAGGGACAACGCACGTTCGACCAGCTTTGCAGAATGGTGGGCAAACGATGTTCGAGTTGCTCAAACCTCCGATAAACCAACCGTTCTTTAACGATCGCACTTGGAGCCGAGCAGCGAACAGTCAATGACATTGTCAAAACAGACGGCCACAGCGCCATATTCAAATGCCATGCTGCTGTTCAACGTTGGTGAAGAGCAGTTGTGTATGTGTCGTGGTAACACCGAACGTGCATCTTCACATGGACTGCTGCACCTCAGATCTTAGTCTTGTAGATCGTTCTGTCTCGGCCCTCGCTGCTCGCTCGTGTCAGACATGGTTGGGTACCGTATTTGGTTTGAATCAGGAAACTCCGGGATGTGGGTCTCTAGATCAATTGTGGACTTCATGTCTCACCGAAGCCAGAACGGCAAGTCGGATGAACCTCATTCGTACTCTGCACACAATGTCTACTGGATTGTAGGGTATCCGCGAATCTTGGACAAGCTTTAACTTGAATGCAACGACGAGAGAGAAGGATGGAAGCAGTATTGACGCGCGTCGAGATGATAGGGTACGACCTTCGGAAGCTGTAAATCTCGATATGCTGGATGTGGCTGGTGGATGCTCGCAGCTGAACGCAGGGCAATATTGAAGATACGCTGGCGTCTGACAACGCAACGCAGCACTGAAATGTCCCCCACGAGTACCTCCACGGAACAGTTGCTGGCGACATTGATATGCCGGATTTGCTGCATCATCCTGATACTTGCCGGTGCAATTGCCTGCTCTGTAGGCCCTGTGTGGTCAAGAGATTGGAAGGATGGTAGGGTCGCTGAACGCCAGATCTGCATGCAGCAGTTTTGGCGAAAAGAAGCATGTCACCACTATGCATCTCGTAACCTGTGAGGTGTGACGGTGTCAGAACATGTGACGCGCCCCCACGAGTACGACGAATGGAAGTTGCGGAGCCGTGAGATGAGGTGATCGTAGGTTGACCACAGTCACAGGACGCAGAGTGAGAGCGTGTTACCAAAGGGACGGTAGATGCTATCTGAAGGTCCCCGTGGTGGCGTAGCAATCTTGTGCGTGAGGCTGAAGGGGGACAAGTCAGAGGTTGAGTATGTCTCGAAGAGTTCAGATGACCTCTCCGCAGGCGCTAAGCTGCCAGCGCATCAACACCCTGACCGAAAGTATCGCGGGGTAGTGCAGCGGGTGCCTGTTGAGGCAGTGCCGCTCATCTTAATTCCCGTGATGACGGTTGTTTTTAGATGCCGGTTGGCCATTGGTGTCGCGAATCGCAGGGTGGAGTTCAGTTGTCCATGGGGCGGATAACAGGCACACAGTCTTGGCGGCTCTGTAGCCGGTGCATATTATCCAGTTACTAGAAGACAAGTGAACAGTCCTCTAGCTTCGCAAGCGAGGGCCGATCGAATGATATAGCCTCTCAAGCGGCAGATCGATGTGGTGCGACTGCCGTGAAGGCGGAGCGATGGTGTTGTGTTGTCAACGATACAGATATCTATGACGTGTAAAACCTCCGAACGCTCGCTGGCTGTAACAGTCGCGGCCCGCGTACAGTCAGGTGGCAGGCAAAAGATCGAGGATGCACTGCGGTCGAGGGAAACTGTATCATAAGGCTGAAGCATGGCGGGATCGCCGTCGAGATTCGATTGCTGGGGGCGCACGGCTTACAGGCCAGTATGCACCCGTTTTGGACACTCGTAGCGCAAGGAGGGTCTCACGAGGCAGCGCCCTCGAGCACTACATGCAGCAGCCCCTTGCGCGTTGTTGTTGTTGTTGGCTCTGCTGTCAGGTGCCAGGCACGCATCCCAGGCAGTCACGATGAACAGGAAGGCGGCCCGAGTAAGAGCGGCAGAGCGTTAGCCGCGGACGCGCAGCTGTTGTCACAAGGCAAAGATCTCCATATCTCAGACATTGATGTCAACAAACATGGATCACAGTGACACGCAGCATGCCTTTCGAAAGTTCGCGGCAGCTGCAGCAAGAGCCTGGTGTCGTGCGGTGGGGGACAGTAAGCGAGTTCCGCTATTGGGTGGCCCTCGGTGCTGCATAGCGAAGTGTGCATAAGCGCTCGCGGGGCGCACAACTTAGCAGGTGATTCAGAAGAGCGGTAAAGGACTTACCAAACAATGTCGTATCAGGCTTGCATTTTGTTGAGTCCAGACGACCAAGGGCACTGTGAAAATGGCATCAGCTTGTCGTGTGCACCATTCAATCAGACATCACAGTGAAGAGGTGACAGTGGAGACAATGTTGTGGTGCTGTGAATAATCGCTTTTCCGATTAAGTACCTAACTAATTACCTGCTATCTCGTCTGAGGTAATGCTGTTGCAGAACGACTTCGCAAAGTCGGACTGTATCGGGGTATAATGGCTTTGTGAAGCCCAAATAGAAGTACAGTGCAGGTAATAGTACAGACCAATGGACGACTTGCTGCCACATAGCAGTCGAATCGACCAGGCGCGAGCCGTGACCCTTCTTTAGAAGCCAGTTGAACCGCCCTTAAGTCCGCTCAAGGAGAATCGTAGCCTCGTAGGGCGTACAGGATGCCTTTAAAGCATCCAAGATTTTGGGAGGTCATAACCCATCATCACCACTCGAAAGCTGAGTGGGTGCAAAAGAAAAAACGCCGTGAGCCCAATGCTCGCTTGTTGAATGCCGCTAGAAGTGCAGATAAAAGTAGGAACGAGGGTCAACTACCACCCCTTCGTGTGATAGCTACCCAGGCCTTGATCGAAATAGCTGTTGGGGTTCTTCGAGTTTGTGTGAACCGGCTGGGGTTGGGCTTTGGTGCCCATGCCCTGGAGGTCGGTCGTAGTGGCAGCCCTTCGCATGGCTGCATTTGTGGTCGCATTCTTCTGCTGTCGTTCCCACAATAGATTCTGGCGAAGAGAACCGCTCAGCTCGTTCTGGAGCATGAGTCGGCGGGTGGTCCGCGGAGATAGAGCGGGAGGGTGCACGTTAGAAGTCGTCATAATGATCGGCTTGGCCCTTGATGCCTGTTGACGCATCATCAACCCGCTGTCTTCCTGCGGCGAGTTGCCGATGGAAGGACCGTTGGGTGTCGATGTACGAGATCGGCGGATTGGTGGCTGTTGGCGTTGCGCCGCGGTTTGCATTGCTTGCGCACGGTCACCTTCGTGCATCATGGTTGTGAGAAGCGAGCGGTGCGATGTGAGGTTGGGCTTGGAGTCAACACGTGGGAACATGGCAGAGGCTTGCATGCTCGACTGGTGGCTCTCATCAGCCTCGTCATCATCGTCCTCCCAGTCATCACCAGAATCCTCTTCTTCGATGGCGCTCTCATCTGGCTCATCGCTGTCGCTTTCGATGGCGCCTTCGCTCTCAGAAATAGCCTCCTGGTATTGGCGCAGGCTGATCTGGTTCGCGAACGAAGTGGTCTTCTTCATCGAGCCGGCCTTGCGAAGGTTCTCAGAAAGTGAGCTGCGCTGCGCCAGCGAGTAGGCTTCAAGGGAGCTGCTCGCATCCTCATCAGAAGAGCCACCGAGAGTGAACATGGGCTGCTTCTTCTTCATCGGCTCGGCCTTGGAGGGCGGTGGCCTGATGATGAAACTGGAGTTCTTCTTGAGAATCGACGGGGTTGGGGCGAGGTTGCAGCTAGAACGCATCGATGTGGAGATTTGCCCGGGCTCGAAGCCACGGACGACGCTGTGCTGGCTCATGTCGGTAGAGGTGCTGGCTTCAGACCCAGTAGCGCTGAGGTCGTCGCTGCCGCGGACTGTAGCGAATGTCGAGGTGGATAGCTCAGGTGCGCAACGGCGTGCTGTTAAAGGCGGCGAATCCGATGGCTGGGCTGCGGCAGGTGCTTCTCGTAAGGCTTGTACTCCGGTCGTCTGCGGGGCGAGCTGCGGAGGCAGCGGGGACAATGGCTCAATGACTTTCTTTTCCTGTATCGAGTTGACGACCTTCTCCAGGTCAATAGGCGTCATGTGCTTGCCACGGGCGGTGCTAGCGGTGGAGTCGTGGCGACGCAGCTCTGGGCGGGACGATGAGGAGTCAGAGCGGTGCTGGCTGGTGGTAAGAGGGTCTATCGAGTCATCTGATGCAACGCTGGTGGACAACTCTGGTACTTCCGGGGCGGCGCCGGGGGCAATTTGCTGGTTGAACGACCACTGCGGGGGCACAACGTGGTCGGGCTGGCAGCAGAACGTCTCGCGCGCCCACAGCCGCCAGGCCATGTTCTCGTAGCGCTTGCCGTCCTCCATGGCGGGCGAGCATTTGGAAAAGACTGCAGCGGCGCCGTTAGCAGGCGCTCGTAGCAGTGCAGATTGCAGCATTGCAGGTCAAAGCCAAGGGCAAGGACAAGGACAAGGACAAGAGCGGGGTTCACTCACCACTCCACAGGCCGAAGAGGTTCTCTGGGTTGCGCGTCTCAATCGTGTGCATGGAGCCGTGCTCGACACGCACAATGGGCAATTCGGAGCGCAGCGGCATCGTGGATGGGCCGCAGTTGTTTGCGGGGGGCGGCGGTGAAATATGCAGGGCGTGGGCGTGCCTTGGGTGATGGTGGGCGGTCCGCTTGCGTCGGGACAGTGAGGGCGCGCTTGCGTCAAGCAGGTGGGCAGCGGCCGAACAGATGGAATGCCGGCGTCGTTACAGTCGTCGCGGATGCATGTGGGTGCACTTGCAGTCGATGGTAGGTGCGGTGGGCGGGTGTGGGTGTGGGTGTGGATGTGGGCGAGCAATGCTGGGGTGCAATGCGGGCAGTCGGCGGTAGCTATGTACTATGTATGCGTGTATGAGGGAACCACAGGTGCGCCGAGGTGGGAGTGGATCTCTATGTATACAGGCCGGGCCAGTGCAAAGCTGCGCAGACAGGGATGGGCAGGAGCGCCCGCCGACACGGAAGGAGCGACCTGGACGCCCACACCTGGCCACGCACCCCTGCACTTCATCCTCGCCCTAAACAGGCCCTCACAAGCCCTTCCGGAGCCTCCCCGGCATTGCACGTCCTGGCTTGCTAGTAGAACACGGCCTACCGCTCTTTCACGAGACTCTCTCGCCGTCCACCGTCCAGAGCTGCCGGCTGGCCGCTGCCTGCCCTGCACGGCGCCAGATGCTGCCATCACGCTCACCACGGCCGCCAGCGCATCTCATTCCTGCTGCGATCATGAGCCCCCCAGGCCGCTGAAGGCGGACATTGTGCCACTACGTCCAATCTGCGCTGGCCGAAAGCATCGGCGCCCACGCGTGGCAGCTGGGCTCGCTCCCCCACGATGGCGCTGCGCAGGGGCGCTCTCTTGCGCGCATGGCACATGATTGCTACCTGGACCGTGCCCGCAAGGTTCTTCTTCCAGAATCCCCGGTCTAAGAGGCTGACTCGCTGCGACGAAGCGCTGCAGACCACGAGTTACCCAAGACTCTCACCAGCACACCTCGAGGCGACCTTCTGCGAGACCTCGACTCGTTGAACCGCCGGCCATCACAGCAGGTTCGCCGCTGGCTTCTTTGCGTGCTGTCTTGACTCACAACCATCGAATTGGTCAAAACAATCATCCGGGGAGGCTAGTAACGGCACTACAAGTCACCTGAGCCGCGACCCACGCGCAACCTTACAGAACGCATCACTTCAGCCGTATTGAAATTTCTTTACGGCGCTGCTAGATCGTCATCCCTGCATGTGTCCAGCCTGTGGGCAATGCTCTCTTGACCCAGCAACCTTCAGCGACTGCCGGCCACATCTGTGCCCTGACATCGCTCAAACGACCTTCTGCTGATCGCCCTGCTGAATTATCGCTCCCTGGGTGATGGAGCAATTTTGAAACGGATCAAGCAGCCTCACTTCCGTCGTGACAGCCCAGTTCCACTCGCCTCTCCGCACTCAGGCGAACATCACGAGGCAATTCACTTTTTCCGCTGCCGGTCAGAATCCTCTTCAGATGCCGTTTTGGGCGAATCCTTTCCGCTACCTTCAGGTGGGGATTCTCCGCCCATTGCGAACAGTCAGTACCTCGTTCGAGTCACTCACGAGACGGTAACAATATGCATCTGGCTTTTGTGAGCTATTGTCCGCTTGGTCTGGCTGCGTGCAGGTCCCCGCGGAGCTATGCACCTTGAGATCTGGGCCCAATGCACACAACGGCCGAGTCTTGCAACACGCAATCCCCAGCTGTTCAAGCGTTGATAGTTGGACAAGTAACATGTACCCCACCTAAGATGCGCACAGTGGCCCGGGCGTGGCTCAGAACAACCGCAAGAGTGGCAAAGATGCGACGTCGACCGACTACGAGGCAAATTCTCATGGTCATCTGGGATAAGCTGTCGAATCACAGGGCTGCACAGATAATCATGTGCAACTCTCTCGCTCTTGTGCATGCAGTATGATTTTGGTTTCATGAGTTGTACAGCGAAATGATTCATCTGGGTAATTGCGTGGCACCTTACAGTGGGAGAACAATATACCAGTATGGCTTCTGGTATGTCGCTACCATAGCTAAGGTCCGTTCCTGAATACCACGCCTCCCGGCATGCTCATCAGTCGCCCTAACTACATCACGAGCGCATACACCACCACCTTGCAGCCTTACAAGTGAACATTGCAAGCTCAAGCACTCACCCTTCCTTTAGTCAGGAACACTGGCAGCCACCGCGGTTTCCTATTCCGGACTGCTGTTGCGGACGTTGTTCTGTACGACAGAGCGACTACCTGAAAGCCACAGAGAGGGGAAACAGAATATATAACAGGTCAAGCTGTACTTCATTGCTGACTTGCAAATTCTCGATTTGATCTTGACTTTATGAGTGCGCAATTTCGACAAAACATGTCTCGATCGTTCATATTGCTGAGTATCTGGCATGCGGCGGGTTGATCAAGCGCAACTCGGCGTTGTCAACGATGGCACTCACGGCGAATTCACCGCAGCGTATTGCTGAGAGTGACGGCGAAGTTCACGTGGATGAGTGGTGTCGAACACGCTTCCTATTGCGGCTGCTCACAGCACGCAAACGATACCAGTCTCTTGTACGACTGCCACCAGTGGATGTCCGTCAAAAACAGCAGCGACACCAATGACACAGCGCGAACCGGGTGACATCCCAGCTTCCCCGGATGACTACATGACGCGCGCTCGATTTGTCTTTGCCAGGCCAATCATTACTATGACGTCCTGGTCCCTTGCTTTTGTCTCGCCCTGTCGATGTTCGCCATTCTCGATTCTTGTGGCCCGATCTGCGTGATCTTAGTCAACATAGGTCACACAAGCACAGTCGGAATGTGCACGACACGCAATAATTTGTTGCTTGGCGTCTCTGCTGTGTTTGTAGATGTCCGCTTAGCAACTTCGTCATCAGCCGTGCCTTTGTAGTCATCCCATTCCGTTTCCTAACAAACTATACTACCCTTCCAACACCTTCTTAGACCATATTGACCGAGGCACGCGGCATTCCAGCTTCCATTTGTCAGCCCGTACTTCATCAGACATAGTATTTACGATCTTCTCAGGTCCGTGCAACTTGTGTATTGCCGTACTCACATATACAATCACCCCGCAAATGTAGGAGACACAAGCATGGTGCACGATTCCGCCCACGATGGCGGCATGACAGTGCCACATTCCCGGACACTTGGCTGGAGATGAAAGGCCCGGCAGCCTGGTTCAAGCGGCTACCCATCCCCAATCTGGACCGGGCTTGCACAATTCGCGTGGCTGACATTCACCATCCCGTAGCGATAAAGCCGGTGGCTGTTGTTGCAGGCGCGCACAGCTTCGCTCAGCTTTGTCTCGCTTCCAGGCTTCTTCCTTACCAGGTACATGACAGCACTTTTTGTTTAATCGAACGGGTCTAAGACCTGCCTATTCTCCTCTCTTCACGAGACAGCATGCATAGCGCAATGCAGGGCACAAGTGATCTGACCATGCAACTAACCAATCGCAATCGACAACGTGCTCACACGTTCGCCAGAGACGGTCCTTTCGCGCGAAGTAGCGATCAGATCAGCGTTTCGCGACACATTGCTCCGGCGTAGACCGACGTTTCGGCTGGGCATTGCGGATTCCCCGTAATTGAGTACGCGCCGGAAAGGCGCTCGAACATCTTCTCCTGAACGAACTCGTTGCTCACGATCCCCACATCCCTAGCGTACGGGGGGAACCCACCGCTAGCGTCCGCTCCACGACTCAATCTGCGCGAATTACATCCATTGTTATCGTCTCATGTCGGAAGGCCCTGCGACAATACGATTTTGCGTCGGCAAGAAAGCGACGTCGCCAAAATAATCATGATCCAACGAGTCGGGAAAGCACACCCTACTAAACGAGCTGCATGCGTGACCATCGTGTATCAGAGTCTGCAGAAGACGGTTCTTGGAACAAAGAAGATTCGCGAGGGCTCGCCAGAGTGAATGTGCATCACTACTCTGGGATGACTCGAGGATTCACGTACGCACGCCATCGGATTGGGCAGCAACCTGCAATCTCGTCTCGCAAAACAAAGGTAGGACAGGTCACAAGGAGGCTCTGAAACTATTCAAACCCACGCAGAGACCTCATAGACTCGAAGGGACCAACAGCAGTCTCAAAATACCTCGTACCCTGGTAGTTCTGAAGTTCACATGGACACGCCCGGACTTGGCAGGTGGTGTGGTTGCATGCTCTCCCCACGTGCTTATCGAGGTACTCGTGGGTGGCTAGGCGCGCTGCATCCGGAACCCCCATCCGCGCGGCATCTGTAGCTTGCAATTCGAGACTCTTGCCTCGCAAAGGATTTGACAGTGTCTACATGCATGCGAGTCTTTGTCCATATCTACATGTACCCACGGTACCCCGCCGGAAGTACATCGCTTTCAACTGGAGGCGACTGGCAACAAAGCACGGTATTCGCCCCGGTAGATCTTATGAGTTCTTCCGCCAACAATGAAACTTTCCCACCTTCCTGCCTCGGGATCTGAGCGCCCCACTACCAGATCCTGTCAGACTTGCTGCAAGTACTCTGGTATCTTGGGGGCCATTCTAGAAGCGTGGGTGGCGGATGGGTTCCCGTTTTGGAATCCCGCCCCCGTGGAGTCGATTTGTTAGGCCTTCATGGGTGGTGTGACAGACACAGAGCGTTATTACCCGTTATGTAAGTCTCGAAGCAACGGGATGCTTTAGGATATAGAATTTCTGGTCACAGCGGATGCTGCGCTGGGTGTACACTGCTATCTTTAGGTGCAATAAGTGTGGTAGCACTGGCCACTGAGTCTGTATATCAGGTGGAGGTTTTGTGCGACTGCAATATTTCGAGTAAGCTTCTAGCTCCGTCTGTAGTACTGACATCGCAGAAAACTTCATTTGGAGGGCAATAGTGATGATCTGTTCCATTGCAGATGCTCAGACCAGGCAAGCAAGTAACAATTCTGATCAGTCACCGGTTCTCAGCCACGCGTTGTCAGGGCAAGTCCTCTCTCAATTCGGCATTGGATTTCACTAGCTCCGAGCCGCTGTACAGTACTCAAAGAGTACAATATAGAGAAAGTGCAGTATAGCAACGGCTAATGAGCTGTATAGTCATACCGCAAAGCTCAGACGCAAGTAATATGATCAGATAAGGAACTCAGCATCGATTGACCCTGTTCAGTCGCGTGTATTCCGAATTGGCTACTCAAGCATGTAGAATGCAGTACCAACATCCTGCTTGATCGACAGCGAGCGTAATCAGCAAGAAACATTGGATCTTCAATGCGCTGCACCCCAAATCAATACGGCACACCAAATCAACTGATGGGCCTCACCGCTACCCTCCTTGCTGTTTCGAGTAGCCATGACTATACCAGCTTGAGTATACCCAGGCAGTATACATCATCCTAAACACATCTCCAAAACCTGCACGACTCATATATCAGCCTGACCTCACCGCAAGCCGAACATCTCACGACCCGGACCGTGGCTCCCGTCGCCCAAACCCCCTGCCGGCCCGAGATGTACCATATCAAGACAGCAGGATCCGGGGCGGCACAGCGCAACACGAAGCTTTGCAACCCCCGTGCGCCACGTTCATCGCACCTTCCTCCGGGGTTCCCACCACCCACGCGGCTGGTAATTACCGACTGGCGCCTTGCATAGCATGCAACGGCTCAGGACCCTTGGGCTGCACAGCAAGCACGAGCGTGATCAAGCAGAGAGTGAGCGTCTTTGGCGAAATGCCCGCACAACGAGCTGATCATGCACACCGCCTGTGTCACCTGCTGCACGCCTCGGTGCAACGGTGCAGTCGATGTATACGGATTTCTTCGATGGAAGCTGCTGAAACGGGACGTGCCAGCGCGCCCGACCGAGGTCTGCCAACATACAGACCGAGGGTCTAAGACAGGACTCGAGCTGTCGTGTGTTTGTCTCGGCTACAGCGTGACGGATGACAAGCCGGGTAATTCTCGAGGGCGCTGGCCCGGTGCTCAAGGCGGAGGCGCCATTTCTACCCCAGACTTTCACGTGTGGCTTGTAACCATGTGAGTGAGCGCCGTATGATGTGGGCGTTATTCTCCTTTTCTACGAGGGTGTGCGACGTTACAGGGCTGATGTCAGCGGCATTCGAACGGTGAGGACCGGTGCGGTGCGAGCTGGCTCGGAGCGATGCGCGTCAGCATGTCAGATTCGTGGGGGAGGGGGGATAGATTGGGGTGCGGTTTCGGAGGTGATGACGCGAATGATGCGCAGACTGTTTTTGTGAGACGGGTTTGTGTCAGCGCGTGTCAGCCTCAGGTTTGTGGTACCGTGGCGAGGTCGTGCTCGATTCCAGGCTGACGGTAGTCTTTGAATCACTTTGGGGTCGCTTCTTATACGCAGGCTGCAGGATGGGGTCGACCAGCTCATCGTGCAACGTAAGCTTCGAAATCTCCGTTTGCAAGGCGCAAACCTTGCTCTCGTACATTGCTATCACGACTGCTTCAACTGACATCAGCTCAATAGGTTGTACTATGTCGGCAGCTTCTTATGTTGCGGCTGACGAAGAAATCTAGCGCAATCATCAGATGTTTATTCGGAATGAACTGGCAACATGCCGCAAGGTGGGAGCTTAGTCTGAAGCACTGTTTGTACAACCCCTACAAGCAGCTTACGCATACCCTTCAAGTTGATGACCAGTCTGAAAGGTATCACCACTATGTATTACAACCGAAAGAGTATTGAGCAAATGACATGTCCCACGATGCGCGAGACGAAGAGTCAGCCCATCAGCAATTACGATCTCTGGAAGCTGTAGTCGATATTGCGTATTGGCGATTCTGAGGCCCTCAAGCGGTCAAAGTAATGTTTCAGTTGAGGCTGTAGACCTTCATGGCAACATCATAGAGATTGGCATGGCGCCAGGTACCCATATGATGCAACGTTCAAGGGATGATTTCGACACTGCAGGAAGAACGGCAGATCTTCAAATTACTCTAGGCGCAGAGTTCTTATATGGTCGTCTGCCTGTTTGGAAGGGAAGAAGATAGGCGCCGCATACACGCCATCATCACACGTGCTTTCCGTTGAGAAAGCGCAGAAAGCGCATTGGATCAGAACCGACTGTCAAAAGCTACAAATTTGAACCAAGAAGGTCAATGGAGGCTCATAAATGCCGTTGGAAGACGACTCTGGACGTATTGTCTGAGGGTCCAGCACTGTATTGCAAACATAGCTTCACGGTCTTTGCCGTGTTATACAATTACTCTTCAGGTGCAGTGTGTCCATGATTGAACAAGTGCAAAAGAAGAGGGACATAGAATGAAGGTGAAGGGATTTCGATGTAAACAATGGACTGCGTGTTTTCAGAATCTTCTGCCTCTAACATGATATGGGTATTGGAACAGACATGACGCAGAAGCCTGAGATATTCGAGTAGCAAGGCAACATGACTGTGCCTTGAGATGAGGAGACAGAGCAGAGCAGGCCAGGCCATAGGTTGCAAGCCTTTTTGATTTGGTAGCTAAGTGGAATAAGATCGAGCAGAGCAGCAGGGCACATAAATCGCGAATCGCGAAGTTTTGAAATAGCAGAGCACACTCAATTTGTTTCCAGAATTCGAGGGGTGGAGGGAGGCAGGCCAGACCACGCAGGCATTGAGTAGTAGCTTCGAAGCAAAGCCAAGGAGAAGGTGGAGAAGCAGCGGAGCACGATTGGTGTGGCTCGAAAGAGTAGCAGAGAAAGAAGGTCGTCAATCTTGGACGTAGAAGAGAAATTGAGCTCAACGTGTTGTAGGCGTCAGAGGAATTGTAAGCTCACATGGAGTGTGTGTATTCGATTTGAAGACGTACTTCGAGGCAAGAATACTGCCCACCTATTCATTGACTTTAGAAACTGGCAGGATGCAGAAAGGCTAAATTGCAGCAGAGTATCAGATCGGTAGTTCGGACAAAGAAAGCAGGGCCACAGCAAATACAATGGTCACACAGCCGATTGTCGTGTGAAAGAGCAGAGCAGACAAAGCACACCACATTGATGGCCCACTATATAGGTTTGGAGCAGAGGAAGCAGAACACTTTGACAGTCCAGCGTGTCTTATCTTGATGCGGAAGGGAAGGCAGAGAAAGACATTTGTGGGTCGAAGTATGTCTTAGAGCAAAAAAGACAGAGAGACATCATTTGCTTGTCTTCATGTATCGTTTATCAAGCAGACAAGACAAGGTCCCAACACATCAATCGTGAATTCATGGCTTTTGGGCAGAGAAGACGGACTGACATCGGTCTGCAGACACAGAAGGCTAAGGCGCAATCCATCGGTCAGGGCTGTTGTTGATTTTTGGAGCAGAGCAGGCAGAACCACAGAACATTGGGTCCCTTTTTCGTTGCTTTTGGGAGCAGAAAACCCAGCACATGTTTTGAAACTTCTTACGTTTTCTAGAGCATAGAAGATTGAGGCGCCGCACATACATCCATTCCTTGTTCGATCTTCGGAGCAGAGAAAGCAATGCCGCAACATGAGTACTTAGCACTTGCAGATTTGGACAGAACACATCGGGTTGGAGAGATATTGTTGGGGCATATCAGGTAAAGCTAGAGGTATTCAACTATTTGCCTGGTGAATATTGAAAGTAGATAAGGCAGAATTCAAATAAACATGTGTTGATATCGTGTGTCTCTTGGGTAAGGAAGGCAGAAACCCAACACATGTTTCTGTGGCCAGGGCTTTTTGAGAGCAGAGAAGGAAGAAACCCAACACATGTGAAGATAGTAAAGTTGTTGGAGGCAGAGCATGCATACTCAAAAATCATGTGAGTAGGCTTCGCAATATTGGGACAGAGACGGCAAAGCCCCAGACAGCATCTTCCGATGAGATTGGTTTTCGAGTGCAGAAAGGCGGACGCAGCCCATGCATGAGGGCTATTAGGATTTCGAAAGATAAGGCAGACTTGTGGATGAAGGAGTGTACTTGTTGCCGGCCTGGAGAAGGTTTATAGGCATAGTTGCACGTGATCTGCTCTACTCTGCTGAGTTGCGCATGTGTGATACTTTAGAGTTACGAGGTGACGATGGTGGACATGCACGCGTATGGGATGGGTCCCCATGAGTTGTGGCTTTGGAAATTTCAGCATAGGCACATACGTAGGTTCGAGAGATGAATTTGCAGTACGCATCTTGGAGTTCAACATGCAGTCTCGAAAGTTGACCAGCACTTCACATGGCACGAACTTCATCTCAAAGACGACACGGTGACAGTGGCCTGCGTTGTTTACTTCTTTCATTCCTTCGTCTATGTGGTATCGCCTGCGTAGCTTTTGATCGTCACATCGCACATCCTCTGTGCACCCTTGCTCTCCTCTCTGCGCGGAAGAAGGCTTTCACCCCCGGGACCCCGTGACGTCTGCTTGCGATGCGACGGCGGGGCTTCGATGGCAGCGGTGGAGTTACGTTGTTACCCGGATCTAGTAGTCCTGGTCGTCGCCGCCAGCGATGATCACGTTGTTGATCTGGGATAAGTGTCAGCAGGTCTGGTCGCGGAGAAGGGCGCGGCAGCGAGAACGGAGGGACAGCCAGGAACGCAATATTGCAGGCAAGGCACGGTGCAAGGCTTGTGACTATCCGTGCGGCTCATGTTGGCCATGCAAACGCGCGGTCGCGCCCGTCGCGTGTAACGTGCGCTTGAACTTGGCTCCGCTTCCCCTCTTCCCCGAAGGCAAAGGCTCGCTAGAGCAAGGGCGAAGCAAGGGCGAGTCGTCGAGTAGAACAAAGTAATGTAACGGCGTATTGATACGGGTATTGAATGGAACAGTGGGCGGCGCTTACCTTCAAGACCATCCTGCACAGCTGGGTGGCGAGCAGCAGCTGTTGCCTCTTTGAGATCAGGGGATCGATGACGAAGTGCTCCTTCATGTCTGCGGTATAGATTAGCACTACTCTTCCAATATTCTTGAGCGAACGGATATGAATGCCGAAAACGCGGTCGATGTACCACTCCGAAGTCAGGTGCTTGAAAGCTGACAAGGCGTGGGGGCTGTTCTGCACCCCGCGGAGTTGACATGACCTGCGAAGACCCGTCGTAGCAACGTGCAGCTGCCAGCGAATCTACAGCGACTTGACGGCGGTGTAGAAAGAGGAAGGTGCCGTCCAGCACTTGCGATAAGAGTTTTGGAGGGTGTGCGACAATGTTCGGAAAGTGCTTACCGTTGCTTCCTGTCTGCATGCAGTCGACACCTAACCTTGTGTTCTTCTCCTTGGCTTGCCTCGACTTGATGCTGGCAAGAGTCTCGATGGGGCTGAGACCAGAGTTCTCAGCAAGGGCCATGGGGACCTGGTCGAGGGCGTCGGCGAAGGCGCGCATGGCGTACTGCTCGAGACCCGGGCTCTTGACTGCTGCATCCTCGACGGCCAGCGAGCATGCAACCTCAGCCGCACCTCCACCGTAGACGATGCGGTTGTCGCGCACGAGGTTTCGGACGACGCAAAGAGCGTCGTGCAGCGATCGCTTGGCCTCGTCGATGATCATCTTGTTGGAACCGCGGACAAAGACAGTGACGGCCCGGGTGTTGGCGCACTCCTCGATGACCAGCATCTTGTCTCTTGTTGTTCCGAATGTGAGCTCCCTGACGACACCCGCCCTTCCGAGCTTCTCGGCGCTGAGGTCTTCGAATCGGGGCACGATGCGGCCGTTGGTTGCGATGGCGATCAGCTCGATCTCGGGGCCGCCGACCCATCGCACAGCGGGCAGCTTGTTTGTGAGCAGGAGGTGGTTGGCTTCGTCGTCGAAACCCCACTGGCAGATGACGACGTTGGCGCCCGTGTCCTTGATCTGGTCGATCATCTCGGTGAACTTGTTGGCCTCGTAGTTCTGCAGCTTCTTGAACTCCTCGACCGAGGTGATGTCGAGCTTGTGCTTGGTCTTGGGCTTCGGGGGCTCGAAGGCGCATGTGAGGATGGCGAGTTTGGCGTCCTTGACCTCGGAGGGCATCTGGGGATGCGAGAAGTCCTTGTCTATTATGACGCCCTTGACGAGCAATGTGTCCTCGAGCGATCCTCCGACCTTGCCATCCACCTTGATCAGCTCGAAGTCGACGTCCTTGCGCTCGAGATCTGCAACGGAGAGAACGGCATCGACGGCGATGTTGGCAAACTGGTCGTGCGCCTTGGAGACGATCTTGGAGCCCAAACTTGTCTTTGCGACCTTGAACAGCTCCTCGGTGTTCTCCTTGGTGAAGTTGATCTCGTCACTGATCTCGTCGAGGCGGGCCACGGCGACCTCGCAGGCCTGGTCGTAGCCGTCTGCTATCCTGATGGGGTGGATACCCTTATCAATGAGGTCTGCGGCCTGGCCGAGCAGTGCGCCTGCCAACACTACAACACCTGTTGTGCCGTCACCAATCTCGTCATCCTGGGACTTGGACAGCTCAACGAGCAGCTTTGCGACGTGGTTCGAGATCTCCATCTGGGAAAGAATGGTGGCGCCGTCGTTTGTTACGGTGATGTCGCCGTCGGGGGAGATGAGGATCTTGTCGAGTCCACGAGGGCCCTGCTAGAATCAGTGCCTGTCCCCATGCCGCCCTACATTTCGCATGTCTGTCTGTATGTGCGTACCAGCGATGTCTTGACAAGGTTGGCGACTGTCTGCGCAGCCAGAATGTGCGACTTTACTGCCTCGTTGCCGTGCTGCCTCTTCTTCTTGCCCTGACTGTATATTGTCAGCTGTTTCCTCTTCGAGCACTCTTGCTATCCCGGGCCACGTACTCTCTGACGATAATGAAAGGACGGCCCGCTTCGTCCTTCATCACCTGGGCTATACCATCTTGTCAGTTGCTGCCTTTCGTGAATGCGCGGAGATGGGCCGGTTCGACTCGTTCAGGGCGGCTCGAATGCGTACCTTGCGACATGTCGATGTCTGCACATAGCAGTGGTTAGCACAAATGCAGTTGTATACAGAGGCCTGCTATTTTCATAGGCTGCTGCGGGCGCGGGCGGTGTTTGCGGGGAACTTACTCATCGCCATCGTGGCAGATTATCTATCTCAAAAGACAAACAACAAAAAGACACGCTCCGGAATGCTATGCACAGGCAGGAACGGCTATTACTGCGCGTGGGCGGTGATAGTGAGGGGTGGTGGGGTCCGCCAGCATCAACAGCTCTTTCCAAAACTTTCCCTGCCAAGGCCGGGGTTGTTCTAGCGGCGCCTGCACGCGACGGCGCGTCCAGCAGCAGCGACAGCAATAGTGACCGCGCCGCGATCAATTGAAGCTCTCGCGCGCGGCCCCAGCTTTCCAGCAGCCGTTCCTAAGCAGTGACTCTTGCATCGTCGCTTGCGCCAGCTTTGTCATGCCGCGTGAGACATTACCACCTCCGTTGCGCTCATAGCGCCCGCACTGACGCGCTTCCGCAGCTGCTCTCAGCGACACAGAGTCCTCGGACCTCGAAATCCCCGCAGCTCGGTCTGGAAGGAAGGGGGGAAAGAAGGCAGCAGAACCTGTGGAGCCTGTCGAGCTCGAAGAAGAAGATGAGGAAGGCGAGGACGAGTACGCGCATCCGCTGTTTGCCAGCCACCTACAACCCGTGTACTAAACATGGGACAGATTCGTTGTTGAGAAGATTGTTGGGCACCGCTTCAACAAAGGCGTGCTGGAATTCGATGTTAAGTGGCAGGGCTACGACAAGCCCGCCGACCGTACATGGGAGCCAGAGGAGAACATGCATGTACCTGCGCTGCGTAGGCGATTCGTGCCAGTGCTGACCTGAGCAGGGAAACAGCTGCCGACGTGCTGAATGAGTACTTCGACGATATCGGCGGGCGACCTGAGAAGCCTGAGAAGGGCACCAAGCGAAAAGGCCGCGCATCGACGGTCAAGAGTGAGACAGGCACGCCAGCCTCGAGCTCAAAGCGCACAAAAACCCGGGACGAGCCCGCTGCGGAGAAGGCATGGAGTCCCCCACCGGGCTCGTGGGAGCACGACGTCTCCCACATCGACACCGTCGAGCAAGGTCTCGATCCTAAGACAGGGAAGGAGACCAAGTATGCGTATATTGTCTGGACCAACCAGAAGAAGACGCAGCATCCGCTGAAGCATATCTACACAAAGTGCCCGCAGAAGGTTAGTCGCGCAGTCCAACATGTTGTTTGCAATCTGTTAACGCCTGTAGATGCTGCAATACTACGAAAGCCACCTGGTGTTCACTACTCCGGAAGGAATAAACGGTGACATGATGGAGGAACCCCTCTAGAACGACTTTCAAAGATGAGCCTTTCAATCTTCTCGCACCGACTCGATGCGCCAACCCTATGCGCTCCACGTCATTCCAACATCCCGTGATGGCTCACCCACTAGCGATATGGGCGTAGCACCTGGGCGCCATCACCACATTTGTGTCAACACTTGCCGTCAAGGCTTACAACCCAATGTCACGATCTCCTTTGTATAGTCATCGCTTCAAGCCAATAAGCAGCGCGCTTGAGTGGCTTGGAGCGCCACCTCCTTTGGCCTGGCGTTTGGATTGAACACTTAGCAGCTGGCGCTTATGTAGTATATCCAAGCAATTACAGCAATATTTCGAATGAAGTCGAACATGCTCGGCTCCAACAAATCCAGCTTTGGGCTTGGTAGCGTCAGTCAAACTTCACTCAACAATAAGATGAAACAATACCCAAACAATGATCTTGATCTTCATCCTCTTCATTCTCATATGTAGTAGTGTAATAATAAGCCAGCCATTCGCGGCAGCAATGCGGGTATCGAAAACCAGAAAGAAAATCCCCTCCTGTCATCAATCAAATCAACATCCCTCATCCTCCCCAAGGGAACATCGATGCAAATCCCACCAAAACGCCATCCCATGCAACGCCCAATCCCATATACATCGCAAATCGTATATACCCATTCAGTCATACCCCAATCATATATCATAATCGCCCCTTGTTGAGAAGACAAAAGTGTCGACAGTGTCGACAGTGTCGTTTGTTTAAGCAACACTGGTCATGTCGCTCCCACTGCTCGTTGCTGTCCCGCCGACCGCCATCCTTGTCTGGAGGTAGTAGATCAGGTATGCGATCAGGGCGATGAGGATGAAGAGGATCAGGATGATCAGGAAGATGACGATGTTGCGCTTCATTTTGGTGGTGGGGCGTTGGTGAGATTTGGTTTGGAGGAGGAAGAGGAGGAAGTTTGGTGCGCGAGGGGTGCTCGCGAGAGGTCTGAGATGGTGGAGGTGGGTGAGATCTGGAGGGTGTTAATTGGGGATCGTGGGACGTAGACGTTGGTAAGAGAAGACAGCTTACGAGTTTTCTCTTCTCTATGCACTAGACACCGCGGTGGTGTCGTCGCTCGTCTTTATGTACAAATGCAATTGTCGCAAGTGTAGCTGTTCGTAGATGTTCAAAGCGATCGTTGCAAAATCGTAATTGTATATGTGTCGTGTATGTATCAAATGTCGCACGGCAATCAAGCAAGCAAACAAACAGTTCCCTCTCTCACGGCCACGACGCCCGCGCCAACTTTTGTACACCCAGCATGGCTGGCGGGGAGGCGCGTGCGGGGGAGGTTGGGACCGAGGGGGCTGGAAGCCCTCCAAAGCCGACGTCTGATTGGCCCGTCACCATGAGGGCTGGTTGTGAGACACGTCAGGTTCAGGCACATGAATAGGCAAGGCAAGGCAAGGCTAGATTGAGGAATTTCAAGGTGAGCTTGTTTGTTGTTCATGACGCGTTGGGGGTCATGGTTGCGCTTGGGTTGTCTGGTGGGGTCAAGGCGCGTTGGAGGGTCATGTTGTTTGTTGATGTTGGTCGGCGTTGCTGGGGGCTTAGCGTAGAGGGCGTCTGGTCTGGGGTGGTTGGTGTACGCGTCACGGATTTGAGAGGGGTGGTGAGATCTGAAGCATTGTGTTATTACATCTGCCATTGAGACCTTGCTGCGTGTTGCTGATAGAAGTAAATGATCCTCCCAAAACCCGATACACAACAACGCCTTGATTGCACACCTGAACGCCCTGAAATCCTCAACATGCGCCGGATAGCACTGTCAATAATCAAAACAAATCGTCCTCGTCGTCATCATTAACCATGTTCCGATCTGAAATCTTCCAAAACGCAGTTGGACCTGCCGGGCCATGCGGGTCGAAGTCCTTGTCGAACCACGTTCCAATCACGCCGCGCTGAGACCGTAGACCGCCGACTTGAATACCGTCACTGCGCCATCGCTCTTCTCCGCTATCACAAGTCAGTAATACTCAGTCCTATCGAGGGGTGTGGGAATGAAGAGCTTACCCGTGAAACACTGAGATGGTCTGCCACCGTACCTCGCCCTCCTTCGTAAGGCGGACTGAGCCTCGAATGCCTGAATTCGCATTTGGATCCCACGACGCTTCTACTGATCGCGACTTGCCACTGAAATACACGACAGGCAGCGTAGCATTGTCGAACTGACTCGCAGGCTTGACATCTGTGACTTTGATGTCCATCATGATATGTCGAATGGCTTCTTCTGTCTGGGTGGGCTCGCGCGGCTGATCGGACGGCCAGCGCAGAGCTTCTTCGCTGAAGTTGAAGTAGTATAGGTCGTTGTAGTCCAAGAAACACACGATGCGCGACCAGACACCAGAGACGTTGTAGGGGTCCCTCAGGTTCAGCGGAACATCGAGCTCCATCGGCAGCGAGGGTGGGTACTGTGGCATTATTTTTTCGCGCTCTGGAATAATACCTTCGAACGGATTGGTCCACGGTGGCCTAAACCTTGCCAGAAAACGTCTGCAGCAGAGTCCAGAGCTGTAGCCGAGAACGATCATGATGCTCTCGATCATCTCCCAGTCAACTCTCATGCTGCCATCGTCGCGGAAAGGTCCCCATTCTGTCTTGTCGGTGTAGTTGCGGAGATCGTACACATTTGACCGTGCGTAAGGATGTGTTGAGAGCGATCTTCGCCCGCCTGTTGTTGATGTGATGCCGAACAAGCATTGCAGCTTCGCACTCAGCTGACGACCCTCCTCATCATCTGCTGGCTTCTGGTTAGTTGTTCCCGCGCGAGAGTACAGCGAGGAGCGACACATGAATGCATCTCGGTTCTGAGTAATAGAATCAAACAGCTCAGACAGTACTTGCTGGTTGAACGATACCCCAAGCTTGTCAGTGGAAGCAGTGCCGACCAGAGATAGCGTTGTATTTGTCACAAATTTGAACTCGTCACGCTGCACAAATCAGCAATATCCATGAAATTTTGTTCGAGGACCTACTTTGAGGTCGTTGTCAGCTGACTCAAGTATTTTGCGACATCTGATACCTTTTTGAAGCTCTAGCACCCAGTCAGGCTCTGGGTCAGTCGGTCTTCGCCGTGGATCATCCTGCAAGTCCGTCAGACTCAGTACTCTCAGTAGAGGCTGTGTTGTAGTCGTACAAAAGTCTTCAAGTAGTGCGCTTTATATAGCCGGGTATTCTTTCGTATGAAGTCGGAGAACCCCACGGACGCTTGAGCACATGCAGCCAGATCAGGCGGGTCGATTTCTTCGAGAATACGGATTAGAACATCATAGCAAAGATCAAGAAGCTCGGTCATATCTGCAAGGCACACGAGTGCACGCTCTGGTGTGGTACAGGGTTGCAGTGGAAGGTGTCTGACGAGTTCATGTTGTCCCAGTTAGGTAGTCAGGGTGGGGTACGGAGATAACTGCTTACAAAGCTGCTAAATGCGGTACGCCGCAATCTGCACTTCTACTCCCTGCGGCCAGTCTACTCCAACCAGGTCCTCAGATCACAGGCTCTTTCAATTCATTTGGCTACAGCTGCGCCCGTAATTTTGAAATGCACAATTCATAGAACGAAACTGCAGTCACGCCAACTTGGGAGGATATCCCACAAGGATTGTCGCTTAGTTGGCCAGCGATATAGCCGGACTCTAGTTCAGATATTAACTTTGTGATAAAGTCATCTGTAGGTAAAGACCGGGAGATTCCAATCGCGACATAGACTTAACGGAGATTCTTGTGAACAGGTCAGCTGATGATTACCAGAGCTCGTCTCATCCAGTTGCTGTTTTCCAAGATTGGCACCGTAGAGATGGAATATCGTGGTGCCATCAGAAGCACTGCGGTGAAGGACTTACCTCGACGCAGTCTTTCACTGACGCACTACGAAGATAGGGAGTTGAAAATCTGGCGGTACCGCTGACACGCCAAGGGCCTTTCCTACGTCGATGGGCGGAAGGAGGTACACCTAAACTATCGCTCACGTCCCCACATGGACGTCGGTGCAGATGAGACAGGGCAGTTTCCAAGCTCATGCAGATCAACGGTTCTTCGCGCTCGTTTGCTCTGGATGCCTACTCGAGCATCTCACCGAGAGACAGCGAGAGACCTTGAGCTTCCGCTTCTGCAGACCCCACAATTCCACTACATGATCAGCGTCGCCACCGGTTCGCAGCTGTAGCTTGTCGGTCCTTGCAAGGTACTCTTGGCTCTTGCTTGTGTATGATCAATGCATTGTGGTCCGATCACCTTGGCGCAGAATGTCGTACTTGAAATATGGCAAGAACCTAGGTATTACTTCGAGTGAGCTTAGACTGCCAGCACGAAGGTCAGGCTTGGTTCAGCTGATGTTTAGTATGCAAAAGGCGTAGCTCAGTATCGCAGAGATGAAGTGATTCTTCGATATTGTAGCTTCGCTTGCCCTTGTACAAGACATGAGGACTCGTACATGGATTCGCAAGCTTTTCCACGCCAGCATCCAATTTCACAACCACCCTGACGGAATCCCGAACATATGCCGTGCAAGCACAAAGTCTTAGAGTTCTTGCATTCGCTCAAGGCGTCAACTAGCGATGCCCAGGTGGCAATGCTAACTCTAGGCGCTTCTGGGCTGCGTGAACACAGGCCTGCAGGAGCGAATACTACACTGGGTTGCGTCAGGCGTGCGGTCGTATGTGGAGAAGCATGACCTTCGATATCGCCGGCTCCGACTCTGATTCCAAGGACTCGGGTGTGGTCGAGCGACTTTTGCACCACGGACACGAGGACCCTGATTCTCTGGGAGAATAGTGTTGCTATTGGCTGGCAAGAGCCGACGAGCCTGCCATTTCCAATGCACCCAATGCTTTACCCGGTGTGCCCAGAAGCGTGGCGGCGGGACGTGGGTATCAAGCAATTTTTCATGCAACACCAAGCCTTTTGCCAACAGCCTTGTCGCAGCGAAGGATTCAACAATGTCGGTACCTCCGGATGCAGATCTCGTACCACAGATCGCATACGATCAATTTGTGATTTGCAAAAGCTACACGCATCGACGACTGCATGACGAAAGCTCAGGCGACCAACGCGTGGCAGCCCGAGGTTTCCATCAGATAATAGATTAGATCGAAAATTTTCATCTGATAACCCCCGATCGTGGCAGCAGCGCTTCTCATTGGCTGTGGAAAGCCACTGATGCCGGGCGATTATCGAGATAAGATTTTTCCCAGCTTCTGGGCCGAGCTTCGGTGAGCTTATTACCGGGGGTTTTCCCCATTCGGGCGACGAAACTTTGCGCGACTGCCGCTTGCTGGGTTGAGGAGGAGCGGCACCATGCAACCCTGAAAGACGTTCCCGAATTCTCACACGCGGCTTCGTACACTAAACCAAGCGGTGCCAAACATACCCACTTTCACAATGAGAGCTGACCGACCGCTGCAGGTGGACCTGCCGCCATGCGTGCGGATCACCTCTCAGCATGCTTTAAGAACGCATTCCATCGCGCTTTCCATCTTATCAATCTCTCCTTCATCATATCGATTTTGACATCCTTGTGCAGGTCAGCACGCCCAGTCTGTCATCATGGGTTTTACTTTCAAGGGGTTGACCACCAGTGCCTTGGTCAAGGGCGCCGTCCCTAACCAGCAAGCCAACGAGAAGGACATCGCGGATGTTCCTGCTGCCGTTGATGCTCACGCCACCATGGATGCTTCTCGCCGTCCGGATGAGAAGGATATCGGTGCTGCCAGGACGCCGTCTTCTATGTCGAGTGAGGAATCCGACGAGGAGCTGAACAAGGTCGATACCCACGCCGAACAGGGTGTTCAGGCTATTCAGGCCGCTACTATGGTCTGGTCCAAGCGGGATCTGATCGTTGCGTACATCATGTGAGTTTGATTCCGAAAAGCCCAGTCAGTTGACACTACTGACACTATGTAGTATGTGGCTCATCCAATTCATGATGGCCTTCTTCTCTGGTTGCGTCGGCACCTTGACCCCTTACGTCACGAGCGAATTCGGCTATCACTCCCTCACTGCTCTCACTGGCGTCATCTCTGGTCTTATCTCGGGTTTGTGGAAGCTGCCATACGCAAAGATCATGAACATCTGGGGACGACCATGGGCACTGCTTGCTGGTGTTATCTGCTACGTGTTGGGCCTCATCTTGATGGCTAGCTGCAACAACGTCCAGGCATACTGTGCTGCCTATACGTTCTACTACATGGGTTATAACAGCATCGACTTTTCCATGACTGTGTTTATTGCCGACACATCAAAGCTAAAGAACCGAGGCCTGTTCATCGGCTACGCATCCTCGCCATGGCTTATCACCACCTGGGTCTACGGATTTGCTGCCACCCGCATCAATGATCACCTTGGCTTCAGATGGGGATTCGGTATCTTCTCTATCATTGCCCCCATCGTATGCTCACCCTTGATTATCATGTTCTTCTATTTCCAGAACAAGGCAAAGAAGCAAGGTTTGATCACTCCCAACCCCAGCCGCGGCAATTTTGGACAGACCGTTCTCTACTATCTCAAGGAGTTCGACGTCGCTGGTATCCTCATCCTCGCGCTTGGTCTAGCGCTGTTCCTTCTCAGCTTCAACTTGTACGCATACCAGAAGGACCAGTGGAAGTCGCCTATGATCATCTGCTTCATCATCATCGGTTTCATCCTCATCATCTGCTTCGGACTTTATGAGAAGTACCTCGCACCTGTGACTTTCATCCCGTACCACCTGATCAAGAATCGCACGGTGATCTTCACTTACACCATGGCTGGTTCGATCTACATTGCATGGTACATCTGGGACGCCTATTTCTACTCCTCCCTGGTCGTCCTTTTCAACCAGCCAATCTTATACGCCACCTACATCACCAACACATACACCATGGGATCTTGCCTCATGGCCATCTTCTTTGGTCTCGCCCTCAGGCACTATGGCAAGCTCAAGGTGTACGCTTTGTTTTTCGGTGCACCCATCACCATCCTCGGCTGCGGTCTCATGATCAAATTCCGCCAACCCGACGTCAATATCGGCTACATTGTTATGTGCCAGATCTTCATTGCCTTCGGAGGTGGCGTTCTGGTCGTTGCTGAGCAGACTACGCTTATGGCTGTCTCGAAGCAACAGGACTTCCCTGCTCTGCTTGCTGTGGAGTCTATGATCATTTCTATCGGTGGTGCTATCGGAAACACCATCGCTGGTGCCATCTGGACAGGCGTCTTCCCTACGCGCCTGGCTACCAACCTTGCCGGTACTAGCGCCTACGATAACATCCCTGAGATCGTTGGTTCGATTGACGTCCAGTCTAGCTACGCCTGGGGATCTTCTGAGCGTGATGGCATCAACCTCTCATACGGCCAGACTCAGCGCTACATGCTCATTGGTGGCACTTGCGTGTACGCCACCATGCTGATTAGCATTTCTCTGTGGCAGAACGTCGACGTTAGGAAGATGAAGCAGAGGACTGTTGGTCTTTTGTAAGCATGTTACGACTCCTCACAGAAGTCGATGTCAGCACCCCTCCGCATAGGCCCTGGAGAGCATAATAACGGAGACTACACATGATAGAAAAGTCAATTTAAGCGGATGACCTGACGACTGTGAACTGATCCTGGTACTCTATTACGCGTCCCTGTGTCTTTGTGGGGTCTCTCTTAAAGTTCTCCTGTGCTTGTTGAAGTCGCGGCGCCCGCGGGGTGCGGTGTCGCGATATATGAACACGAGACAGACCCTCCCCATCCACTATCATCTTGTGAAGCACGACTCCTATATCTCGATAGCAGCATGCCTGTATACAAATTCGTATATCAGTATATATTCACGTTATTACACTGATGAGATTTGCTAATCTTAGAGAAGTCTCGTACCGAAGGATATGCGCAAGAAATCAGCACGCCCATATATGCTACCATGACTCCGTCTATGCTGTTACAAAAGGACGGCTATTACAAAGGAACAGCAGAAAGAAAAGTGGTCCAAATAACAACCATACAGGACGCAACAATCCCACCAGCAGAGAGCGTACTCCCTGCGCCAGTGCTGCCCTGGTTGCTAGCACTACTGCTTGTCTGCGAAGCTTCAGCGGCCGGTCCAGTCGCAGAAGCACTGCTAAGGCTCGTCGGTGTGGGCGCTCCCGCCTGGGCTGGGCGTACGCTTGTCGAAGCTGCACCTGACTGGCCTTGGTTGGGTACACTCACTGCTTTGCCTTGGGCCTTGCCAACGATCCACTTGGTGACTTCTTCGTTGTGCTCGAGGAAGTAGTCCAGGTGGCGTGTGACGTTGTAGGGATCGCTGCCGATGGCACAGATTGGGTCGCCACCGTGGCAGTAGTCCAGGAGGACCTCCGAGTATTGCTGAAGCGCTTCAAGCTGTTCGTTGGAACGCGCTCGTGTGCCGTCGAAGTTGACGCCCTCGCCGACGGTGAAGTTTTGGTTCTTGTTGCGTGCAACTGCGCCGAAGGTCACAGCAGCCACGACTATGGTGGATTAGCATCACGGTCGGTATACACAGGAGTCAGTATGCTTACCTTGAGATCCAGGCGAAGTAGATCGATCGAAAGGCTCATTGATCTCTTGCACGCACTCAAATACGTCACCACCTCCACCCCCAAGGATGTCGAGTGCAACGGAAGCGCCCTGCGAGAGTCCAACGAGAATCAACTTGCTGTCGGTGCACTTCTCCGCGTACGCCTTGACTTGAGCCTGTCCGTTGACAGCTCCCTTCGATGCCGACTTGCACCACTCTTCCTTGCCCCACGCGGTACTCTTTGCTGGATACTCGATGTCCTCGAAGGTACACTCGTCCTTTCCCAGCTTTCCACAAATACCGCTGGTAAGGTTTCCAAGACGTCCGGGATAAGGTTCATCCGATCCTCGAGCAATGAAGACATGGTAGGGACTGCAGTCGCTCGACTTGAAGGCCAGGATCTCAGTCGTGTTGCAGTAAACTTCTGGGTATGGTGCATCGCATCGTTCTTGGGCAAAGGCCACCGCGCCAAACAAGGCCAGAGAAGATATCGCAAGGTTCAACATTATGGTAAGTATGGATTGTAAAAAAGACGAAAACGAAAGTGTAAGGACCAGTAGAAGGCACCTCGAATTACAAAAGGTCTGCAAGTTCAAAGTGTAGTAAAGACTGACAGTTAGCAGGAGCGAAAGAGCGACCCGCCAGAAAGGAATTTCCCCATAATGAAAGCCGTAGCGAAGCCTTGTTTTACTCTGATTTCCCCGATCACCAAAGCAAAGCGCCCCTGTGCGCATCCTGGATTTGTAGCTCCTGCTAACGGGATGGAGTAAGATTTTGGGCGCTAAGGATGCCGCATTACCGTGGCCAAGGAAGACGCATCATGGGTGTGGAGCCAACAGATAAGTCCAGGCACCATAAGATTCTTGGAGACGCAGGAACAATCGGCACGCGACCTTGGAGGTGACGCGTATATCATGTCGATATAAGGGGCTGGCTCTCAGAGCTTGCCCTTTCAGCCTCTTGCCATCTAACAGGGACTCGACGTACGGAGGCCTGGTCATGCTCGCGCGCACTGTCTCAATAAGAAGCTGCGCAATAATACCCGGCATGTCGTTCGTATCAAGTCCACAGATTGACAGCGGGCACGAACCGAACCGAACACGAAGGATCCGGCGCAACGGTGTTCTAGAACCGAGATTCACAAGTTCATGGTCGCTGCTGCTTTGCGCAGCCACCTGGTCAATCATCGCGGTCTGGATGCGTGTCCGTTATACCTGTACAACCCGCCAGACCGCTCGTGCTTGTCTGCGCCACATCTGGTGTGTGTGGCAGACGTCCGCCAGCCCCTAATTCTGCATCCACCCGACCATTTCTCTTGCCATGTCGAGCGCACCATGGTCAACATTCAAATCTTCGAGAATGGAAAAGTCTGCATCTTGTGCAGCTGCTACTGGATCGTGCAGCTCTTCACCTTCGGCACTGACATCCTGCATTGCGGCCATAGTAGCTTCTACCATTGTGTCGAATGTGTCTCTGAACTGCCGAATCCAGGGTGCGCGTTCACCCATGATCGAAAGTACGCAGCTGGCAGCGCGGAGGTCATTGCTGATGGTGAACGACCAAAACTTCTCGCGTCCTCGCCAAAGTGCGTACAACAAGGTAATTCCAGAGACGAAGACGGTATGCACCGCTACGAAACTGTGCCCGTACTCTGATGTTCTATGTAATTGCTTATGGATTTGACAAACTTGGCCAGCGGCGTGCACTCCCTTCCGAAAAAGCTCAGATGCGGGATCCAGAGTTGAAAGGAATGGCTGTAGCAGGATTCGGACGTTGCGATGATAGTGCAGCATGACTCTGTCCCGCTCGTTCTTTTGCAAGGACGCCGGCAAAGTCAATAACCAAGCCTCGAGGTCTTCTATCAGGCGATACATCTTGGGCTGCAAAGCCTGAACGGATCGATCCACTCGATAAACCGTTCTTTGAATCCGAGCTTCAAAGATATGCAATTTCGATAGGAGCACAAATTGAGCCAGACTATACGTTGGCTGATGGTCTAGTTGCGAGGTGTACTCATCCTCGGTTGAAGCTCGACTCAAACAATCGTCATTGTCGATAGTGAGTGGGAATGGTTGATCGATATCACAGTCTGACAGACTGACAGGCCGACCTAACGTACCCGCAAGGATGCTCTCGAGAGCATAGATGGACCAAAACAAGCGACGTTGGAGTTGCGCCTCGAATGGACGAAGGTGTCGTGTCGACGCTCTGCGATGAAGTCCAATGTCTGTGACTATCCGCATTGCGAATCCTGTCAAATGCCATAGCCCGTTGCGTGATTCCGAGCGTAGGTGATATAGAACTAACAGAACAGTCGCCGCAAGATTATGCACCGAGTCTGCTTCTCTAACACTCGCAACATGCTGCATAGCAGAAACATAAAACTGTTCGGGTGAGGTCCCCTTGTAGTCTTCTGTAAGCCGCAGATTCAGAGCGCCGATCGCATAGACCATGTACAGTATAAAAAGAGCGAATCCATCGTTATGGTAGGCTGATGAGGTGAAACGTAATCTGGAACGCTCTCGGCGACTGTCTAGCACTCGATTCAGTGCATGACGGTTATGGTGAGCTTCCCAAACATCTGGACGATATAGAAATGGAAATCTTGGGTGTATCCGGGTCAGATACGTATTCATCAATTTTGCGCCAAGGCTATCTGCTGGCAACTCCGTAGTGTCCGATCGCAGCTCTTGCATGGTGATCCTCCTTGACTGTCTGGGAGAATCAGAATCAGGGCGGTCGTTGGGTGAAGTCGGAAGCCAAAGAGCTTTGTTCCACACAGTCGCCTGGACCATTCGACCAAGGTCGGTAGCTAGAGCGTAGCCTGACGATGGTCCAATGTAGGATTGAGCGCCTAAGCTCCCATTTCCCAGCGATAACAGACCCACAACATCAGAAACATTCGGTTCAGACGAGATGGCTGCATCAGAGGCCCGTTCGCTGGTGATGGTAGTGGGTTCCGGTACCGTGGTAGGTACGTTAAACGCCGGTGTCTGCTCTCCACATGGTCTTTGTACTTGCTGCTGCTGCTCTGCACGCAGAAGCCGCGTTTCTAGAAAGGCTACTTGGTCCTCAAGTGCACGTGTATACGAAGGGTTGGCACCTTCGCAGTCTGGTGGTCTGCTACACGTCGCTGCTGCTCGAGCGCAGTTGCTACAACGTGGATGCATACCATCACACTATGTGAGGGGATCATGTCAGTCAGAGGATAGGTGTCTAATTTGAATCACAAAGCTTTCGTACCCGTTGTTTCCTGGACTTGCATCTGTCGCATGCTGTTCGTTGACGCTTCCTTGGATTAGACACGACATTCGAATGAGGTGAGAAGGGCGATGGTGGTGAATTGGAGTCCATGGTGAATTATATAGCCACCAAAAGGGCGTGGTACGACTCTTTTTTGATCATGATGGAAACGTCAAACACTATGTGGACCATTGCAGTGGCTTGTTGGGTGTAGACTTGCCTATCGAAATGCATGAGATAAGGCATGGTGGGGCCACGCTATTCACTAGCGTCACCCGTCAATCGAAGGATGCACCTTTGCCAGCTCCATGCCGTCACTTGGCACAATGCAGAGATTAATTGGCGTAAACGAACGCCTTCCAGAAAAAGGATTCATCATTCACTTGCTTGAAACGGACGAGAGTGGAGGTCTTCAGCACATCTAGACAGTTTGATCAGCCTTTATCTTTGTGCTTTGAATCCTCTAGAAGTGCTAAATGGCTGCTCGGAGACGTCAAGGTGCAGTACACATGTCTCATCTCAAACCATCGCTCATGAAACATTTCTAATTCCCTCCTGTCTTTGAGCCAGGCTTATACGGGAACTTCGTCCGGTAGTGGTTCGCAATGTCTCTACGACTTGCCACCCAGACGCCTTCCTTTTCAGCAATATACTTCATGAACCTTCGTAAGCTCTCTGATCGCCCCGGCTTGCCAGCAATGCGAGAGTGTAAGGGTATCTTAATCATCGTAAGTCTCTTGAATTCGTCGTCGCGTTTCAGAAAGCATTACCGTCATCATTTTGCCTCCCTCACGATAGAGACAGTCGAATGCATCTTTCAGATATTGTTCGTATGTCGCTCCGTTTGAGCCTACAAACCCCGGAAGCATGTGGAACTTCCCATCATTGCCTTGTTGGAAATCAGAGAGAAGTTTAGTATTCTCTCAATGGTCTACTCACAATCGTAATTATAAGGCATCATTAGCAGCCCCTCTTTCTCTTCATTGGGAAGCTTCTTCTCCCAGGGTAGATCGATCCAATATGGAGAATCCTCGTTGTACACTTCTGATGTGTACAGCATCTTGTGCCCCATCTCTTTCCACATGATTGGAAGTAGACTGGCGGTGTTCGGTGTTCCTCTTCCGAAGTATGCACCAACGGGAAACTCGCCTGGCGAGTTGTCAGAAGTAATCCCAGGCAAGAACTGCTCACATACCTGTCGCCTTTTCCAGAGCTTGACAAGTCTTCTTGATGTAGGCCTTATCTTCCTCCAGAGAGTAGTCCCAGATATCAAGCCACCTGTAACCATGGGCTCCAATCTCGTGGCCATCTCTGATACATGCTTGAGCGAAGGTTGGGTTACGCTCCATGGCAACTGCGATTGCCCACAAAGTCATATTCCAACCGAACTCTCTCATAAGCCTCAAGATGCGCCAAGCGCCACAACGGCTCCCGTACTCGTAATCTTGCTCCCCATTTAGGTGACGTTGCTCTCTTCCGCCTCCAGATGGTCCTTTCTCCCACAGATATGGCTCACTGGTGCCATCTCCATCAAGGGGATTCCTCTCACCGCCTTCTTCGTAGTTCAGTACGAAAGAAACGGCGATACGAGCACCATTAGGCCATTCAGGGTCATGACCATGCTCTCCAAAACCTAGCAAGTCATCGTCAGTTGATTCAGCTTTTCGGAAAAGCTTCTGAGCACATGCCTTCGAAGTCTCGAGGAAGCTGCAGGGATTCCTCAACATGTACCATGACATCGACTGGATGATCAAATTACAACAAGTGACCTGTGAAACAATAGGAACGTGGAACTCTTGAAGTGGTAGGAATATAAGGACCAGATCATCTGTTGGGATTAGTCGTGGACTGAGGCATCTACTCCGAATGCTTCACTTATCCGCTCCGAACATGATGTGCCCATGTTCTGCTATCTCTCCGATAACATCTGCCGATTTCAGAGTTACGGAGAAGCGTAACCGTTATCCCGAACCATTGCAGCAACGGATGGATGTATCCGAGGGTGCTTATCGGATAGCCGATCGCGCCCGATGCAGCCTTATCATCCTTCGGACGTCCGCGTGTGCGCATCTGGATATGTGTCAAGACGTGAACTCGGGGACCTATCGAAAACAATATAGGTTCTGATGCAGGCGATATAGAATACAGTATTTTAAAGTGGTGGTGCGCGTGTCTGCAATTTCCATCTACTATTTTGGCTCGTTCCTACTAGGTACTCAAGACCTTGATCCTGCCACCCCTTTGTGTTTTTTCGATCGTGCTATGTCTGTCTTCTCTCTCGATGTCAAACCTTCAAATCCAGTCACGACTGAAACTGTCGACAAATTGTGCTCCAAGCTTGGAGTGAGCGTTGAAGAACAGGAGAAGGAAGATTTTCGGCGCTTGTTAGCAATCTTCCACGATGCTAGCGAACAACTCATGGCTATGGAAGGTAATTGAGTCTTGAACAATCGTTGCTTCTACGACTGATCATCTTAGACTACGTCCCTTTGGTGGACGAGGCACGTTTCCCTAGGGAAGCAGTGCATTTTCCCGACAGGAAGGACAACTCACATGGCGCGTGGGCATGGAGGTGCAACATCATAGACAAACAAGAAAATAACGGGAAACTGAAGAAAAAGACATATGCGCTGAAAGACAATATCGCAATCAAGGGCGTCCCTATGCTCTTAGGGACCAATTTCATTAAGGGATACGTTCCTGATTGCGATGCAACCGTTACGAAACGCATCTTGGAGGCTGGTGGACGGATACTTGGTAAAGCTGTCTGCGAGAACTTGTGCCACTCTGCCACTAGTCACTCTTCTGGCACTGGAATTGTGGACAATCCTTTCGCCAGAGGCTATAGTGCAGGAGGCAGTTCGAGCGGCTCTGGAGTGCTCGTGGCGCTTGGAGAGGTCGATGGATCTATCGGTGCCGACCAAGGTGGTAGTATCAGAGTCCCGGCGGCCAATTGTGGTATTGTCGGGTTGAAGCCTACCTTTGGGCTCGTTCCATACACCGGCAGCGGCAGCAACGAGCCAACGAACGACCATCTAGGTCCCATGACTCGAACGGTACTCGAAAATGCCCTACTATTGGAAGCCATTGCGGGCAACGACAACATAGATGATCGTTCATTCGCTGCTCCAAGTCCCTCTAAGATCCCATCCTATAGTGTGATTGTTGAACTACCGACAATCAAGCCGCTAACAGGGAGGAAATTAGCGATCATCTCCGAGTCCCTCAGCACGCCTGCGACTGATCCTCGAGTGGTAAAGACGTTCAAGGTAGCCGTGCACCAATTCATTGAGCTTGGAGCTACAGTGGAAGAAATCTCTATCCCTATACATTCGAAGGGAGCAGCTATCTGGACCGGCATTTCCAAAGTGGGAGGCTTTCTTGCAAAGACTACTGGCTCTTTTGGAAGAAGAAACCATCAAATGTTGAGTCTGAACTCCATGTTTCAAGGCATCGGGCAGGAAAATTGGGATGAAGCATACGCATCCTCGAAGAACATCTATCTGAATGGTCTTTATGCGACCGAAGAATTCCCTCTTCTTCTCTCGAAAGCCACCAACCTATCGCGGCAATTGCGAGACGCTTACGATGCTGCATTAGCAGAGTATGATGTTCTGTTGACACCGACGTTACCATACGTAGCAACAAGTCATGCCGCACCTGATGCGACTCCACTTCAACAAATTACAAAACAGATTGGCTTGACCTCAAACACCGCTCCGTTCAATCAGAGTGGGCATCCAGTGCTTGCTTTGCCGATTGGGTTGCTAGAAGTACTCGAGGGCCCCGGCGTCAAGGACAAGGCGAAATTGCCGGTCAGTATGCAGATTATCGGCAAATGGTGGGATGAGTTGAGTGTATACGAGATAGCATGGGCTTGGGAGAGAGCGAACGATTGGAGGGCAATGTGACCTAATGCCGTGGTATCGAGAACATCTACGTAAGGAACTTATTTCTTATGGCCGATCAGCACAATTGAACACCGTATCTTCCTTGCACTAGCAACCAAATTGAACAGTAGAATAATAATGTACGCTGTAAACAGGTAGAGTACAAGCAACTGTTGATCTTGTGTGTTAGATAAAAGGACTGGTCATTCTTCTTATATCGTTGTAGTCTGCAAAGCTAGGTGAGTGAGTTGCTGTTCAGCGGCCTGAATGAACGAATTCCTCCGTACCTGCTGGCTGGGCTTCAGTTTGAAACTTGAATTCGTTTTCCGTAATTCTCCATATTTTCTATCAGCAGTAGATCCCACACAACCACCCTGCGTGTAATTTGTCCCACGATTGTGACCTTATAACACCCATACAATCTAGGCGCCGGATAAGTTCGATACGTCATAAATACCTAGAATGAGTGCTTTAGTTTGTCGTTTAGAGCCATGATGTGCGGAACGGGAGACTTATCAAAGCCAACAAGGCTTCGTAAGTAATGGCACTCGCGGTGGCGTATAGATAGAGTAATTATTGCTGATCTTGTTATATGCTGGAAAACACCTGTGATGCAAACATTGCTTTTGTGTGTTGTTTATCAACACAGGCTTTCTGCTGAATCCTGTTTCTATGTCTGCAGCAAGATCGATATTCGGAATACTAAGCTTCGCTCTTGGATGCAGGTGCTTTCACCTGCTCGATCTCATCTGGTCGTTGCAAACCTTGATCCTTGATGAGCAAGCATCCCAGCACACATGCGCCTATAAATGGGGCGTTCATCACAAACACTGCCCTACTTGCTTGAGAATAAGCTCTAAGTACGCTTTGGATCTCCGCAGATGAGGCTCCCAGAGCGCTTAGGTCTGGGGTGTTGTATGAGGCTACTGCAAGAGATGCAAACTTGAGGGGCATGTCCTTCTTCAGCGTGTTTTGCAAAACAGCACCAGATATCGCAAGACCAACCGCTCCGCCAAGACTACGCAGGAAGTTGCGATTCGAGATGACCACAGCTCTTTGGGCCTTGGTACAATGGGCTTGCAAAGCCACAAGCGTCGGTTGGAAGACTAAGCCAACACCAAAACCTTGAACTAGAAGGATGAGGGCGATGGCATAGATCGGCGTATCAAGATCGAACCAACAAGTAAGGCCGACGCCGAGAGTCCATACGGTGAACCCTGCCCAGATAACTTCCCCGTAACGCTCTCTTCGTGAGATGTACTGACCTCCACAAATCGAAGACATCATTTGACCCGCTGTCAAGGGTAACAACAGCGCTGCTGAAGTGATGGGGGAGAATCGGCGTGCGTTCTGGAAAAACAGTGGCATGTAATACAGTTGGGAGTAGTAGACAACGCCGAATAGAAAATTCTGTATCAACATAACACAGACTGGTGTATTCTTGAAGAGCGAGACTGTTTTGCATCAGCTTGCGCGCACAGAGATAATCAAGGAAGACTTACGCGGCATCATGGGTAATAAAGCAACACTATACTCGACCACCAGAAAAGCCAACATGCAGGTACCTCCCACTGCGAGCATCGCGATCACCATGGGCGATTCCCATCTGAAATACGTACCACCTCCAGAGATCGGGATGAGTAGAAGAATGATCGCAGCAGATCCTGTGAGGATCCCGAAGTAATCGATCTGCTTCGAGACAGCCTTGAATTTTATCTTCGGCGAGTTTGCTGGTGTCGGTAGCAGCAAGTAGCAGAGGATACCGCAGAGAGCCGCGAGAGGACTGACGAGCCAGAAGAAGCCTCTCCACGTGGACCTGTGGATGAAACCAGCAGCAATGAAAGGACCGGCCATGTTTCCAGCGCCGACGCAAGCACCAAGTATGCCTTGGTATTTGCCTCGTTCTTTGAGAGTAATCACGTCCGATACTATCATCATGGATAACGACGCGACACCTCCATTTGCAACGCCAGCAAAACCACGAAAGATGTACAGCATTGTAGCGTTCTGAGCGAAACCACAAAGCAGTTCACTGACCGCCAGCAATGCTAATGCTGATAGAAAAACAGCTTTTCTGCCTTGGACCTTTCGTCAGAATCATGAATCTTCGTTAGCACACATGTATATTGCTTACCAAACAAGTCCGAAAGACGTCCATAGAGGACTTGGAAGATGGTGTTCGCGATCAACGCGCTTGTGCCTGCCCAGCTAATAGTGGCTTCTGCATGGAGATTTTTCCCAATGGTGGGCAAGGCCACGCCAATTCCGTTCTGATCCACGAATGAGATGAATAGGGATGCTGCCAAAGCCCCAAAGACTACAAGCATATGTTTCTTTGGCAGGATGTTGGTCTGGTCGAAGATGGCTGCTTCAGCAACATCTTGGCGTTCCTTCATGGCGAGGAGGAGGTTAATTCAAATGAGATACAGCAGCAAAGTTTTGTTAAGGCTCATGTGTATTGATATGCTGCAGTCCAGCCTAAACTACAGAATCACTGTTGTAGCGTAGCCGTGCGACTGGCCCCACATGCGACGGTACAGCTCGTCCCCCGGTGCGTATCATGACTCAGAACTTTTGCATCGGCAAATACGATTTTGCTTCTTATACCGATAGACTAGGAATCAGAAGTGATAGTGATCTTATCGTCGCAGCTTCCGAAATGTCTTCAAAGTGGGTCCTCGGACCTCCGTCGCCCAATCGGCTAGATGTCGGCTGTCTACCTTCTCTTCTCCTCCTCCCCAGATACTGCACCTTGCTAGCTCCGACGGGCAATTCGGTAAGCTGTGAGACTCTGCAGGGGTGCTCAACATTAGGTGTCCTATTGGCTTCTCGCAGAAATCTGTGGAGCCACTCAGGGTGTCGAGGCAGCTTATTCGTCTCCAATCTTTGTGATTTAAATGTTACAAAAGTGTGCAGCGGCCCATCGGAGCTAGCAAGACGCAGTGGACTTACCTATCTGTAAGCTACAATCGGAACGGCTTGGCTATCTTGCTACCACGTTCTCTTATCAACAAAGCCCATGATGTACTTATATCTAGGACCTGATCGCATTGTGCGCACTGCACTCCCATCAGTCATTCTTGCAGACCAAGAACCATCTGGTCAACATGTCGCGTTGCGTACGACAGATCAGGGACTCTCTTAGCTCACCAAAAGTACAGGGATCAAAAGATGGGATCGATGTGCGTCATAATGCAGACTTACTTCCAAGTCCTCCAGGTAAGTATTCATAATGCACGTCAGAGATTCATACTGACACGGCACAGCCGATCGAAGATGGGAATGGCAGCACTACTTCGCATACTACTTGACTATGACATTCAGTCCAAGTAGTTACAACCTCGGTGCTTCACTCGTCTCTATTGGACTACTTTGGTGGCACGGTATGATTGCTGCTGTCATTGGATCTGCCATCCTCACTGTGTTGGTTGTGTTGAATAGTCGAGGTGCGATCAAGTACTTCGTTGGCTTTCCTGTGTACGTTCGTGCCGCGGCTGGCGTACGAGGAGCTAGCTTGTATATCCTCGTTAGAGCTGTGGTTGCTATCATCTACTTCGCAACGCAAACCTACTATGGCGGCCGTATCACCTCAGTCTTCATGCGAGGTATCTTTGGCAACGGCTACAACAACATTCCTAACCGACTTCCCGCGAGCGCTGGCATCACGTCCAGGGATTTGCTAAGCTTCTTCATCTTCTGGATGGTAAGCACTCTCCCAAAGCCCTGCACAACAAAATTGACCAGATTAGGTACAAATGCCCGTCATGTTCATTCACCCACGCGTTCTCCGCCACCTCTTCGTAATCAAAGCTGTCTATACGACCATCGCGCTCTTCGGCGTCCTCGGCTGGGCCATCAGTGCCAACGGCGGCACAATCGGCTCCTTCTCTTACACAACGAAGCAAAAGCAACTGACCGGCTCAGACCTGGTATGGCCCATGATTCAAGCCATCAACTCCGTCATGGGCGCATTGGCGCCTGTACTCATTAACCAGCCTGATATCGCTCGCTACGGCAAGTCCTACAACGACGTCACTTGGAGCCAGGGCACGGGTATCTTGATCAGCAAAGTCTTGGTTATGTTTCTCGGCACCGCGACAACTGCTGCAGCTACCAACGTCCTGGGGAAGAGTTACTGGAACGTCTGGGATTTATACGACGCCATACTGAATCAGTACTGGAGCCCTGGCGCACGCGCTGGCATGGTCTTTGCATCGTTCGGTATGATGCTCGCTGTGCTCATTACCAACGCCGGTAGCAACTCTCTTCCTGTCGGGGCTGACTTGACCGGTATTTTCCCACGCTGGCTCACCATCGTGCGAGGCCAGGTAATTTGTGCTGTCCTGGCGCCACTGCTCGTGCCTTGGAAGATCATCGCATCTGCAACTTCATTCCTTACTTTCCTTGGCTCCTACACTGTCTTCTTGATGCCAATCTGCGCGTGCATGATTGTCGACTACTGGGCCATTCGAAGAGGCAACTTTCACGTTCCCTCGCTATACGTGGTGTCACCTGAGAGCCCGTACACTTACTATAAGGGGTGGAATTTGAGAATGTTGGCGGCATGGGTCGCTGGAGTCGCTTTCACGGTTCATGGCGTCGCTGGCTCATTGAATCCGGACGCGGTTAGTGCTGTGAGCAAGAATACGTACAAGCTTGGGTTCTTGCTATCATTTTGTATGGGCGGATTAGTTTACTGTAGTCTGTGCTTGATCTGGCCAGTGCAGATTCTACCAGTCGATGCAGAGCAGCCATTGGCTTTTGAGCAGATGGCTGCCAATGAGGGATTCTTCGAACACGAAGGGATTAGTACCATTACCGGCGTCTTGGAAGGCGAGGATATAGGCACCGAGCATTTTGTTGCGCATATTAAGGAGGGGAAAGCATAGAAAAGCAGGACAGAACTACTCAATATGTTCTGGAAATTAAGGGATTCGCATTGGGGTATCATAAGCAGCATATCTACTGTAATCAGGCGTTTACCACTCCAGCCTGTCATCGCAGGTCAACCTAACGTCAAATCTGTCCTCGCCCTTCCAGACTTCACCGCCCTTGTTTACGCCAGCGATGATAGTGCGCAAGTCACTGACCATGCCACCAGGCCCAGACGCGAACACGTCAGTTCGGCCTCGTACTGTAGAAGCAACGAAGTCTTGTACTGTAGACCGCAGATTTGGACGGGCCTGGATATGGTCCAGATTGAGCTCAGACTTGGACACGCCGTGAACAGACAGAGCAGACGAAACAGAGGCAGCCGAGGAATCAGTGGCGTTGGAAATAGTCTGAATTTCCTTCGACGCACAGCAGCTCTTGGGCTGGGTCTCGATCCCCTTGGGAGCACAACAGCTGCTGATCTCCTGGGGATTGCAGCAACCCCCTTGCTCGGGCGAACAACCAGTTCCAGTGACTTTCTCGGCTTCTGTTGGGACGTTCGGCTCATGGTACTGATCTTCAGCAGCGCGGGTAACATAGATATGCATCCCGGTGCGTAGGTTACGGCACTTGCGCTTCAGGATGGCGAGCTCAGGGGCGACCCAATCAATATCAGAACGGTGACGGATGACCCAGACAAGCGAGAGCTTGCGATCGCGGTTCTGAGGACGGGAGGCGATGTCAAGGAGGACAGGGAGAACGTATGTGATACCGGTACCGCCGGCAATACAGAGGATGTTGGAGTCAGTAGCAAGGTCGCGCATGGTCTGCTCGCCATAGGGACCCTGGAGAACAACGGAAAGGCGCGCGTTGCCCATGAGACCCTCGGTGGCCTCCTGTGGGTCTGAAGAACGCGCAATGCGCTTCGCGGAGAGCTCAGCAATCTTGCGGGTTTCTCCCTTCTTGGCACGGAATATATAGGAGTGACGCTGTGTATCAGCTCCGAAGACCGGAAGACTCAGTGGGGTGAAGGGATGGGCTTGCCAGATTGACGACTCTGGGAACATGAGATAGAAATGCTGACCGACAGACCAAGCGTCCTGTGGGTGATCGAAGTCCAAACGAACAACATCGCCGTTCACCTCATCCTTGAAGAAAGTGATATCTGCGGGTGCAGCACGAAACCCAACGTGACCGGACGGGAGGTAGTTGTAGTGAAGGAGAGCCGTGCGGCCAAGGCGAATAGCGCGGTCAAGGAGCCACACAATCAGACCTGGGATAAGGAAGACTTTCAATTGTTCCCAGTGTCCCCAACAAGCACCAATGTAGACCATAGCCAGGACGTAATGCAGCTTGCGGAAAGCCTCGTATCCAGTCATGCGAATGCCCCAGGGAGTTGACAAGATGACCAACAAAGTCAACAAGATCATCGCACACAAGCCCCAGATCATGTACAACTGACGAATCCAGTTCAATCCAGTGCTCGGCTGAGGGTTGTAGAGCTTAATTTCGATAACGCACCATCCAATGGTGTGAAGAGACGACTGGGCGAAGATGAGATAGCCTAACCAACGGTGGAGGAAGTTGAAGCTCTGATATGGCAGGCCGGTGACCAAGGACAGAATAGACTCGCGACTTGAGAGCATTATCGAGAGTGGTGTCAATGCGTAGGCAATGACACCAACGCGATCAGACCAGGGTCCCAAGCTCGTTCGGGTGTTGTAGAGGCCGGGCTTGTTCTTCACTGGCGTGACCCAAGTACCATAGATGATGCCAACGAATGACCAGATAGTGAGGTAGCCAACAAGGACGACAAGTGTCAGGACTTGAGTACGTGTGACACGACCGAATATGAACCTGTTGGCATCTGGGAGAAGGTACGAGCGGGCATAGGAAGGTACGGCGGTCGTGAATCTCTGGACAGCATTCTTCTTCTGCTTGACGCCCTCTCCAGCTAGCTCTGCCGGGAGAACGACGCCAGATGGGTGTGTGCGCAAGAAGTGTCGTCCAATAGCCCAAAGGATGAGGATGCCGCCGATGGTTGCCCAGATAATGCCCATGTAGTACATACCAATGTCGTGAGCCGCATACACAACATCGAGGTACTTGCAGGATCCTGCGTCATTGACGCAAGGTACCACACGATCAGCGTAGCCCCAGTGGGGTTGCACTTCGGAAGCAGCGCTGATGTTCTGAATGTGCTGACGCGCCGTGAGCATCTTCATGGTGGTGGCCATGTTGAAAGCCCGGGTGACAAATGTGCGGGCGTGGACTGGTCGTGGCTGCTGTTGCTGCAGACGGTGGCCATAGTTCTATATAACTCCGGCAGTCGAATCATCACTACCGCGTTTCAGAGGGTAGATTGTCGAGTGTGCTACGCCAAGCGTCTGGCCGCTCCGCTCGGTGGTGAGGGTGGAGCCTAGCGGACGGTTAAGCCGCCGTAAGGAGAAAAGCGCGAGTGTGTTTGAGCAAGTTCCCCCACAATTGACGGAGTTCTGCCGGCTGCAGATGTGGCCGCTGGCGTTTCCACGAGGTTGGCGTGAGGCAGTTGGACTTGTAGGGCAATCTGGATGAGCACGTTTCGGACTGACATAGATATAGCGGCGAGGCCCAGAACTGTATTGTTACGACAGTCGTCAAACATCCGTTGGAGCTGTGCATCTACAATAACCTCGTGCACATCTGTCTGTCTCTACTGCAGCGTACCAGTGACTACACACCCACGCACATCTCATCATGTCGCACAACCACAACTCAAATGCTTCCGTGCTGGGCGCAAGCCAGTGTCAGATGGAGGTGAGGTCGCTTTTCCATTTCATGAAGTCTGTATACTGACGACTATAGATGCTTTGGAATTGGCGCATCGTCGACAGCTGCTTTCTCTCTGGATCCTGGCACGTAAAAAATAACGCCATGTTCGCTGCCTCTTGCATTGGTGCGGCCATGCTCGTTGTGTCCCTCGAGTTTCTGCGTCGCGCAAGCACAGAATGGGACGCTTATCTGCTACGTACATTTCAACGTCAGTTGCGCATCCAGCAGGCCGCTCTCGCTCAAACACCACTATCCAACTGCTGCGATGGGCCTTCGTCTACACTTGGCACCCAATATGCTACTTTCCGCGCAACGGCGCTCCAGCAACTGGTGCGCGCTATCCTCCACGGACTCGCACTCGGCGTCGCCTACTTACTTATGCTCATTATTATGTCCTTCAACGGGTGGATCTTCATCTCGATCATCCTCGGTGCTATACTGGGCAAGTTCTTGTGCGATTGGATGGTTGTCAGAATTCCGTTTGAGGCTGTCTTCAGACAGGAGAAGGATGTACGGCGGTCATCAGTTGATGCCGCTGGGCCAACGGGATGTTGCTCTTGAGGAAGACTTTTCGAAGAATGGCGTCGGGTTTTGATGATTTTAGCGGACATGATACCTACTTTTCAAGCGATTTACACATTTCCTCTTCCGAACTACACTTCCAAAAATGGTTAAAGTGTGATGTGCTTACCATGCCCAACACGAAAGATGTGTTGCAGATATACTTGCCAGGACTGGTTTCTCTGACTTGCACAAAGATCGTCAGACAGCGTGGCATTGTTTGTCTTCCAAGGCACTTCATCCTCGCCGAGCAAACAACTCGGATTATCCTATCTATTCTATCTCAAATCCATTCTATTTGAACCGATGATGACAAGTGTCTGTCGGCATCAAGTCGGTTGAGGCATTCCGGCTGACGCTGCAAGAATTGCTAGGAAGAACGTCCGAGTCGAGAGTACCGTGGTGTCGAGCCAGGTGCTTGGTTTGAGCACATTACTGCACGTTGGTACTCCTTCGTTCCTTGGCCTGGTTGCTCACCGCACACGCAAATGACCCAAGAAACCCTCATGAACAGGTGGCTGTTTCTCAATAGCGTGCCTGTATTGTCCAAATTCAGTTCACTCGTAGTGAGTACTGGAATCAGCGCGGCTGCCGCTCAATTCAGATAGAACATGTGCAACCCGTCGTGCAGAGCATCTACTTCCCGCGAGCCCGCCACTTTCTCAGCTTGAGGGATGTGTAGCTTACGACCCAGAAATTTCAATCTCTCCTCGGCGTATCCGCGCAAGCCTTGATCGACCAGATCCGCACTTCTTACGGTCGACAGTGGCCATAATAAGGTAGCTGCCGCCGAGAGTGTGAAGTTTCTCGGATCTGTGAACTGAGGTACGCTTGCACAGATTTCAGCTGCCATCTGCTTTACGTTGTGCTCTGCTTGTGCTAGAAGCTGACTGTTCTCAGGGGTTCGAAGATAACGTGCGTGGCCATGCATGATCCCGTTGAGGAAGATGCGCGCCATGCGGTACGAATTCCAGAATTGAGCCGTGCGATTGTCAGGGTACCGGTGCCTGGTTGAGCCGTACACATCTACATGTGCTACATCTGACGGTTCTTCCACATATTGCCAGAAAGATGGAAGACTTGAGGCGAATGCAATGTATTTCGCCTCCAATTGTTGCGTTCCTTCGATGACCTCCTCCGGTGTCAAGCGTCCTTCGCTGAGATCTGCAAGCAACACTGCCAACTCACCAGTCGATCTACTCATCGTAAATCGAGGGCATTCCGCACTATACTCAAGCGAGGCATCCTGAAGTTCGAGAAGGACCGGAGACAGTCGGGCACCAGTTCTCATGCTGTCGACAGAAATGATGTTCGCCACTTGGGTGAACAACAGTCGTCCCACCTCCGTATCCAGCTGTTGCTTTCCACGGAGCTGGATGAGTGCCAGTGCACCTCGGGTATGCTTAATCCAGTTGTCTGGAGTTCCAGCGTCAGCCCAAACTATTGTCTCATACAGGCTCAAGAGCAACACCGATACAAGTACCGCATCGCTCGTTGCAGTCAAAGGATTTGATAATGCGGAGTTTGTCTGTGCCAGAGCTTTGGCATACGCGTGCTTTGCCTGCTGCATAAGGCCTGGCTGCTGTGTTTCCCAGGACAGCCTAGCCAACGACACTGCATGGACTGTGGATGGAAGTGCCTCGCATACTGTGCTTAGTTTGTAGAGCTGCGGAAGATAAACGAAATGGCTTCCTGGCACATAAGTCGTCATGAAATACGATAGAGCGATATCGTCGATCGACTGTGGCAGACTGAGTTCTGGCGCAACTGAAGAGATCAACTGATTGGTTCCAAGACTGGGCACGTGGGATTCCTGCTCGAAGTTTGTAATTGAGCGACTCGATATCCCTCGCGCTGGGTGGTCTTCTGTTGCGTCCGTGGGAGTCTTGTCTCTCCTCTGTGCTCTCCTGGTTACAGCAGCGCTCTCATCGCGAAATAGCTCATCCAGCGGATCACGATAGCCTGGACAAACAATACACATGCGTGCGCATTGCGAACATCCACTTTTCACCTGATCGCACTGCCCCTCGAAGTCAGTAACAGGACAGGGGGGGTCAATCGCTCGCACGGACCTTGATGCGTCTGGCACGACAAGCAAAGCACGCTGCAGAAGGTCGGCCCCGATAGACCATATTTGAATAGATTGGAGTACACGCTTGCAAGTACCATTAACGCGGGTCGCTGAACACCCCTTATCTAGGTAAGTCTTTCATGACTGTCAAGGCACCCAGCGAAGATCGCAAACCCCCGCCCAAGTGACGAGTATCATGCAAAGCTTGTCGTGGCTTATCTGTGCTGACTGGCGCTCACTCACGATGTTTGATTCGTCCGACCAGACATTGCCTCGTATGGAGTTGCCGATGGTAAGCACCAAGCCACTGAGGTATTTGGCTACGCCGGGAATTAAGTCTGTTGGGCCCTGGTTTTGGTGACGATCAGGGCTAAGTAACGAGGTGGGGCATAGAGGCTGAGGCGCAGGTGCGCTAATGACGTGCTTGCCTGATTGGGAGGGGAACAGCGACGGAACTACAGCCTCTCTTCCTTGACTACACACAATGAGACCTGCTATACACATCCCTCTCAAGAAAGCATATAAGTATAGGATAGTAGGCGTTGAAATGTCGCATAACAACCATCAGTGCCTTTCCCCTTCGGCTTCCACCACCAATTACACATCGACTCCTCACGCTCTTAAGACGCAGTTCGAGTGTCTACATCTCCACAAACATGGCCTGGCACTCCCGCGATACGATTGCCGTTGTCGAGTTGGTATTCTACATACCATTTTCCTTCGTTTCGGCTTTCGTCTGCTTTCGTCACGGCTTCAGTCGCAGCAGCGGATGGCTTTACACATTGATTTTGTGTCTCATCCGTGTCATAGGCGGTATCCTTCAATTCGTATCACATAATGACCATTCTACTGGACTGCTTCAAACAATAATGATCTTGGACTCTGTTGGCCTTTCACCACTACTTTTAGCCACGCTAGGACTACTTTCGCGATTTGTCGACTTCGTCAACGCCGCCTCAACACCCAGATTTACCACTCGGCATTTCCGCGTCTTGCAGCTGGTATTATTCCTTGGTATGATTCTTGCCATCACCGGTGGTACCCATTTGTCAGTCGGTGCGAATGGCTCCTACACAGTCCCAACGACGAGCAAGGTTGGCTACATCCTGTACATCATTGGGTACCTCGGTATCGCACTCCTCTTCCTCTTGTCTGTTCCCCAGACCTCCGCTATTCCAAGCAAGGAGCGTCGCGTACCTCTAGCGATCGCACTTGCACTTCCGTTTATCCTTGTACGATTGATCTACTCTGCCCTATCGGTCTTTCTCCACAACGACCTTTTCAGCATTGTGAGTGGAAGCTCTGCTGTTAGGTTCGGAATGGCCATCATTGAAGAGTTCATCGTTGTGGCCCTTTACGTCCTTCTTGGTTTGCTTGTTGATAAGCTCGACGCGTCTACCAAAGGACCTATTACAAGCCGGCCCTGGCAAGCACCGAAAGGACGGACTGTTCAGAAGCCGACCGTGGATCATGAAGCTCAATACTTGAAGACGTACCCGGCGCCACCAGCCTCACCATCGCCGTCAAATCCGCAAACAGCTGGGGTAGCAAGATGAGAAAGTGAGCTTCTGCTGAAGTTAGGGCTTGTGACTGATGATGATGAATCGCCAATGTCGGATTGGGTTGAGATTTTCAGGTACTAACGAATATATGTCATGTGTTCCTCTGCATAGAGATTAGAGTCAGTGATTAGAAGTGCTTTCGCGAAATCAATGTAAGATTTGATTGCCGTATATACCCCTGCTGTGTGTATATGTGTGATGCAAATTCATGTTACTGCACAGCAAAGGTGCTACAAGGCGCAAAAGGTTGTGTCTGTCAGCCTTACATAGAGTATGAGGGAGCTCGTTCTTTGTTGGCCTTGCAGCGCGATCGAGAAATGCCCGTCCTTGCAGCAGAAATCCAACTACATCTTTGCAAACACAGGATGACAGTATATGCTACACAGGAGTAGATTGTGAATAATCGTCTAGTTCCTGTGTTAAATGTAGACAATTTTAGCTACTCGATGCGTTGTTGTAGTCTGCAAAGTCAGGTGGTTGGTGTTGCTTGCGATCGGCCAAAAGAAACGAGCTCTTTCATATAACATACTGAGTACGTCTCCTCATTCTGACAGCTTGTGTTCTCCCAACGCTTAGCGGCTCGCGCACCTCAGATCTCCTTCCAACGAGCGAGACTTACCCGGACCAGGCACAAATTCATTGGAAATCCATTTCTAGAGCATTTATGTGTGAAGATGCACTGCTTCCAGGAAGCTGTGTCCATACAGAGGCGGCGCTTCCTTGAGTATGTACGTTCTGTTGCAGGAGTTCGGCATCTGAACGTCGGATAGAACAGCGGCGGCCATTCATCCGAACTGCCGACAGTTGCTCCACAATTGGCCGCAGCAAATCCCCAGGGCCCACTCTGCGGGAGCGATGTGCGGTGCGCTGCGACTGCCATCGCAAAGATGTGTGTCAGCGAGGTCGAACACGCGTTCGGAAATAATGACTCTTTGTTCGACGTCGCTTCTCCTCTTCATCACACACAACAGCCTTCAGTCTGTGACTCTGCAATGCGGGTGGGTTGCAGCTCGTTAAACCTTCCTCTTATTGACGTCACGTACGAATAATGGCATCCGGTTATGCTGCGGAGAGAAATGCTGGTGGTCCGGAGAAAAGTGGCGGAGTTGAAGATCGACAGGGAAATCTGAGGCTGTGGCCAACTCCACGAGACGAAGAGATCGAACAGGCAGTTCAGGATCCTGATTTGCAGCAGGAAGAGAAGCCATTACCAACTCCAGCTCTCGCAAAAGTTCTCTCGAGGAGGTCTGCTGCCTCGTTTGACCCGGGACCAGCACCAGGTTAGTCCGCCTACGTCTTTGACTATTCTGGCTCGAAACTGACTACCCCAGATGGAGGCTTGACAGCATGGACGCAGGTGTTCTGTACACATCTTACCATATTCTGTACTTTCGGCTTCTTCACCTCGTTCGGAGTTTATCAGACATACTACGAAAATACGCTTGGGATTGCGCCATCGACCATCTCCTGGATCGGATCTATACAGGTCTTTCTCCTCTTCGGTATTGGAGCTTTCACGGGACGCGCCACAGATGCTGGCCTGTTTCGACCTGTGTACATTGCTGGCACGGTGTTCCTGCTCATCGGCGTCTTTACCATGGCTGAGTCTACAAAGCTCTGGCAGCTGTTCCTGTCACAAGGTGTCTGCCTTGGCATTGCCAACGGACTCCAGTTCTGCCCTGCCATGGCATTGGTGTCAACCTACTTCGTGAAGAGACGTGCATTTGCACTTGGCTTCACAGCACTGGGCTCTTGTACAGGAGGTGTGGTATTTCCAATTGTTGTCCAGCAATGTTTGCCCAAACTGGGTTTTCCTTGGACGATTCGCATTATCGGCTTCATCATGCTCGCCCTCAACATCATCACCATATCACTGTACCGAACACGACTGCCACCAAGAAGAACAGGACCGATCGTTGACTGGGACTCTTTCAAAGAAGCACCATACACCCTGTACTGTGCAGGTATGTTCTTCTCTTTCTGGGGTTTGTACTTTGCATTCTTCTATATTGGGTCCTATGGCCGGAACGTCCTAGGTGTTTCCTACCAGCAGTCGATCAATCTCCTACTTGTGCAAGTCTGCATGGGTTTCATCTTCCGGATCTTACCGACCTACTATGCGGACAAGATTGGCAGTCTCAATACCCTCATCCCTTTTGCTTTCATCTGTGGCATTATGATGTTCGGTTGGATCGGTGTGCATTCGGTTGGGAGTCTGTACGCATTTGCCGTCATTTATGGATCGGCTAGTGCAGTCATCCAGGCATTGTGGCCTGCAGTCATTGGCACACTGAGTCGGACTCCAGATTTGAAGAAGACGGGTGTGAGAATGGGTATGGCATTTACAATTGTCTCGTTTTCGAGCTTCACGGGACCACCATTGGCAGGTGCACTCATCCAGCAGAATGGCGGCAACTACACGTATGCCAATATCTGGGCTGGCACTACTTTCTTTGTAGGCGGCTCGCTGCTCGTCGCGACTCGCTTTGCTTTGGTAGGATGGGACTGGAGGGCCAGAGTGTAGGTTGAGTGTCACTTATGTATTACGCGGCGACAATAGCTTAATGGTCATAACATGTTGCAGCCAAGGACACCTCTTTCTTCGACCGCCGCCACTTGACGTGTATATCTCCATCATCTTCTGTAGGAGCAAAGCTTTCCACTCTGCGCTCAGTTCTATCATCCTGTGCAGCAGAAAACCCATCTTGCTCCCAACCGCTACTCAAAGCTGCACCTCTCTTCCATTTCACCCACATGCTAATAACCCATCTGCTGCTGACAAGCGCAAGTCCACCGATTCCAATAAGAAAAGGGACTAACTGCCCAAGGCTTGTCCTCAGGATACTCAACCCACTGACGTGGTTCCAAGATAATGTCAACTCGAGCTGGACAACAACAATGATATGTATGGCTAGGTCCAGGAGTACATAATATCATCCAAGCCAAACTTTGTTGGATACTCCAGATTCTCTGGGCATCGTCGACGAGGCAAGTGCCACCAATGACCAATCTGGAAGGGGGGCACCTTGAGCAGGTTGGTACGCAACCGCAGCGTATAGCTAGAACGGCCCATTGAGTGGGTCATAGAGTCGTGATTGTCGAAGATGCGAGTAGATGACGAAGGCTTGGGGAGGAAACTGGCAGGTGAGGAACAGTCTCCAAGTGTGAAGGTGACATCGAAAACAATGAAGGGGGGTTGTCTTTGACCTGGTTTGTTCGGTACTGCCCTGGGAAGAGGATCGACTTGAGGATAACGGCAAAACTGAGGGGCTTGCCGTCTGAGTCGATTTGGTAAGGGCTTGCCACAATGGATTGGCGTACGTACAGCTCGCTTTTAAGGACCTGCCGAAGTATTGCTGGCTCAGCCGAGACTGAGCTATTTTCGAGATCCAGGGATGAGCGCGTGTGCTTTGCGTGGTCCGCATTATCTAGCGAGATGCGCAGTGATGCATGACCGTGAGTTGTAGTCTCCAAACCCGATCTACAGCCCGGTTGAACGACCAGAGTAGCCTCGCGATCGAAATGGAACTGAAACTTCGTAGGCGAGCAAAGCGGACAGGAAGTTCTAGGGCAGGCATCGTCCGCCTGCTCGCATGCACAAGTGTTCTTTGTGCACTCAGCCTCTGATTTGGCTGAGCTCGCATGTCCAAGCAGATGCTCCTCATTGCTCTCCGATTCGTGCACAGCTAGCACGAAATCTTGCCTTGCCTTACTGATTTTTCACATCGTCCACGGTCTCAAGAACTCCACGCACGCCCAATATATCGCGCAACACAGCACAAACAGACTCATCGCCATCAGCACCCTCCGCGCCCACCCAAACATGCCCGTCTTAAGCACGTACACCATGATGTACGTCCCATGAGACGTCTCTTTCATCTTCCCAACACCATCCCGCCAGAACCACCATGGAACCCGCCCTCTTGGCCTGTCATCTGTAAGCGCTCGGGGTGCGCGCGTGTTACAACCGCCAGGCTCGCGAACGCCACAGAGATCAGGCGCGTATGCAGTTCTGGACCTGTCACAAGCAAATATACTTCCAGCCATACGGCTTCGATTTCGAAAATGTGGAATATTAGGGACCAGGTTTCTTGACGTGTGCAGGGCAAATTCGAAGGGAACACTCGAGGTCGAAGTATGCACGCACTAACGTTCAGACAGAAAAGCACTCAAGGATGGCATGCTGCTCAACGCTGAAGGGTGGAATTGTCCGCAATCAAAAGCTATGCTGAAAAGAAGGGTACCACATGCTACTAGTCAACGCGCGCCTGTGTAACACCCAGAGCATTCACAGCCAAGAAGATATGTGCGAGCTCAAATGACCCAAGTATGTAATTCGTACCGTCGTGATTGCCATCGATTGTTCGATGTCGGTTGTTGATTTAAGGACCGAGTTGTCGCTATAGCTTTACATGACGGTGCATGGAATGCAGCAGCAAGAGCAGTCGTCAGTCGAGAGACAGCTGCACTTGCCGGGCTGGGGCTTGACGACAGAGCCGGCAGACGAGGAGATGGTCGAGGCAGGCATTGCGTGAAACTTTGCGAGAAGCTTTGGGGATGCGATTGTCCGGGGGCAATCAATAATGTTCACTACTGAAGTGCGCTGACGAGCTACGGCAAGATTAGCTTTTCGAAACAGGTTTACATGTCTGCGGCATCGTACTAGGTATGAGCGGAAGCAATAGAAGGCTGACTTCAAGAAAGGATGGGTGGGCTGTGTTCAGGAGTGGATGGCTTATGAGTACGTAGGGACTGGCTTATGGCCCAACGCGCTAAACTTGAGACAGCTTGGTGTGAGCGATGACGTTGCATGTCGAGGCAGTGCGGCTGATGTGTGGCGCAAGCGCCGATACTTCGGCAGTATCTGCGCGTGGGCACCTTCAGGTCAACTCAAATCAATTGAGACCGGTTCTTGATTTAAATTCGTTGAGCAGCTTGAGAAAGCTCTACTGACGCGCCTTTGATCTCTCTTGTCGTTGAGTTTCAAATCCGTTCTATTATGGATGGTTTGTATCAAACGTCCCTCCAATTGGGCTCCTTCTTCTCTGCCCAAGGCGTTGCAATGGCTAGATTGTCTGTTAGTGACTACTCTGAGTGAGAATCAAAGGTCGGAATACCATTGCTATCACCAAACGGATCGTCGTCTTCCTCAGGTTCGCTCTCTGGATCAGCCCGCTGCTTTCCTGTCGCAGGAGCGGCTAGAGGAGCGGGAGGCATAGGGATGCTTGTTGGCCTCGGCGGCTTCGCTGGCGGGGCCTCCTCCTGCATCTTCAGACTAGCCAGCTTGGCTTGAGCAATGTCCGACTCGTCTTCGCTATCGCTGTCGTCGTCATCTATGCTTCTGTCCATAAGCTCGAATGCCATGAGTGCCTTGACGAGCTCATCGTTGGCATTAAGTAGACCGCCAATATACTGCTCGGATTCGACAAGATGGATGTAACGCAGGATCTGGCGACGGAGCTGCTTGCAGGTTTCAAAGCGGTTCATGACTTCCGGGTTCTCACTAACACGCTGCTGTTCTCTGTTGATGAGTTGTAACCCGTTCAGAAGGTTTGCGCTTGCAACGTTGGCGGAGGCCATTGTCTCTAGCATCTGGCCCTTCTCCTTCTCAAGACTGAATCTCTGTCCTTTGGGGGTCTTCTTGTCCTTCTTGCTTCTACTAAAGAGCGAAGAACCTCCGGATGAAGAAGTGGAGCCCAGTGCCACAGGTCTGCTTGATGATGAAGACGTATGTGGAGGATCCGGACGCCGGGGCTGGGGTGTGGGTGGCGGCGAGTTCTCCTCGCGCTCACGGGCTGCCTCCGCATCTTGTTCTCGGATGATTCGGGATTGCTGAGGCTGAGGTCTGCTCTTGCGAGGAAGCTCCTTGTGTAATGCTGCGATACGTTCCAAGCCTGGAGTACCTTTGTACGCAACCGCCCATTGCCTGAACAGAAGATTCACACGCTTGCGAACATCGGCATCAACGGTTTCGTCGCGAGCCAGAATTCGCAAACGTTCTAGTAAAGGTTCATCTGCAAAAGCTTTTTGAAATCTTGAACCTGCATTCTGGATCAAAGCGTCAAGGATCACCAACGCTCGAATTTGACGATGCGCATTTCCATATTTGCTAATGTTCCGTCAGTTTCCGAGGTCCTGCGACGCAAGTAGTAACGTACAGTTTCTTCCGCAGGGCACGCGCCGCTTCAGTAGGACCGGTAGACTGGATACGGATCACCTCGATGAGATCAACGACACCACCAATATCCTGTGAAGGTCAACCTTGCTGGCCTCCCAAATGTGATATGATCGCATGTGATCGCACTTACATTCTCCTCGTATTGTTCGCTAGTCAGTCGTTCTATCTGGACTGTGACAGCAGAGAAAGGTTTCGCCTATCGTCGATCCACGACTTTAGTACTTTTCGATAATGCTTGAAGCAACAAAGCGGACATGGGTTCTCGAAGATGGGGATATCTGCGTAGGCATTGGGTGTCTTGTGATGGTGGAGGGGGTTGCGCGCGGGCCTAGGCTTGGAACTCTGCCAGGTGACTACGCTGTGACGACGGAAAGGAGACTTCTGATAGCTGCGCGAGCCCTTGGAGCGGACTGAGGTCACGCGACAGAAAGCCTTGCCTTCAAGAAGCGGCTCGCAGCTAAGGCTTAAAAATCCAGAATCCATATCGGCAATATTGACGCAAGTAAAAGACAAACAGAAAGAGTTTTGTCGTTGATCGATATGGAACGTGGTAAAAGAAGGTTTGAAAGTAAACTTATACGGCTACAAGGCAAGAACGAACGTACCGGCATATTGAGCGACTTCCCGAACAAGATCCTATCCGCCAACACCGACTATATTTAGATAGCGTTGTCGAAAGCAACGTTGTATGGAGTCGATGGCGATGTTTCGTCTGGCTAAAAGGGACTCGCCAAAGAGAAGGACACGAGTTGTGGTCAAGTGTCTGAATCAGGGCTGATGCTGAGGATGGGTGGTTGAAGGCCGGTGTTACAGAAGACGGAAATAGCGGCCGCACGAGACGGAAGATTCGATATTGTCGTGTTTGGCCTCAAGTATTGCGTCGCGATGTCAATGTTGGTGGAAGAAGGATTCTTTATGCTGATCATATGCGCCCTGCTTGGTGATGCAGTGAACGAAGCTGCCTTGATCTGGAGCTCCGGAATGCCCCGCGCTAGTGGTGGGGTGTACCTATTGGGCTGACACAGCCTCACACATCGGTAGCACCTTCCCACATGTACACATGTGATCTACGCTTCGTGACTCGCGGGCACGGACGCATCGACAACCGATCACTCAAAAGTGACAAACATGGCGAGTATATCACATGAGGATTGTGACGTGGGAGCGATGAGAGAAGCCGGTGATGCCCCGTGAGAAGCCTATCCACACATCAATTCACCAAGTTCCAATACTTCCACCTTTGTTATGTACTGACACATGACGCTACAGCAACAAGGCCTACACGGCATTCGTATCAGGGTTTACTGCTATTAACCAGCCTTCACTTCGCCTGCAGCCATCTGATCAGCTTGCATCCGCATCTCTAACCCAGCAAGTTGGGACCCGAGTGAACACATCCGGTGGTTCATGCCGACGCCGAAACCCAACTGTGGCGTCATATCTGGGCCTCGACGACCTGTTAGAACCTCCTCGGTCCTTGCGATTTGCGACGACACTAGACGGTCCATCTTTGGCGCAGCCGAAGCGGAAGCGACGAGCCACTCGGAATGGCAAGAGCATGTCTGAGAGGAAAAAGACTAACATGGGGACCACGAAGACGACAGACCATGCCGTCGGTTCCGAAAGCAGCAATGCGACCAGGGAACTTACTCCAAATGTCGCTGAGGAAGATGGTTATCGACCTTTGCCAACACCTATTGCCACGATACCAGTGGGCGAGCAGCGAGAACCGTATCAGGCTGAAAGCCACGATGATGTCGCGAATACTTTACTAGAACTGAGAGCGCATCACAAGCATACTACAAGCGCTATCGACATAGATAGCGACGATGACTTCGGACAGCTATGTATTAATTTTGAGCCGCAAGCCTACATCAGCAGCAACACACCAACTTCGTTTGAGCCAGAGGCGCCCATTCGACATGCAGAAGTGCAAGTCGAAGAAGTCGTCTTCGACGATAACTTTGACGACGACCTTGTGGATGAAGATTTACTTGAATTGACTAGAGAGCCAGTTTACAGCACTATTTTCCACTCCAGCTCTGTCAATGAAGCGTCTCGACAGTTCCAGACAGCCGACGTGCCTGATAGCAGCACTGTTCTGCTTCACGTGAACGCCAGCAGCTCAAGCCCTCTTTCAAAGCATTTTGTTTCACCAGTTACTCCGACGACTCGAATCCAGACAGCGACAGGTAACGATGCCCGAAAGCCAATCGTCAGGACGCCATTTCCTACGGGAGTGCTTGATCGTTCGCCTATAATTGGTATGTCCTCCAACAGCTTGTTGCGAACCTGCTTTCGAGTCGGTGAAGCGATCAACCAAAGCTGTCAGGCCGTGAAGACTGGCGGTAACATAATGATCGAACTCTATGCCAGAGTGCTTTCTTCGGAGCGTGACGAATTACAACAACGTTTCACTTTCTGTGACCTGTTTCATGCTAAACCACCGTACGTTCAAGGGACGTACGCTGCTGCGATCTGGAAGTCGGTTGACCTATTTGAGTTTGACAGCTCACGACTGCTACAAGCAGGTAGATTGTGTCGTTGTATGGGGAAGATGAAGCGCAATGGAAACGAATGGACTATGATCGTGCTGAATATCTGGGAGGCGACCTGGGACGATGTTGAGTGGGTGGAGGGGATTATCAACTCATAACGTCCTGCGGGGTGTCTGACGAGGGACGCACCAATACGTTCCTCGACCTCCTGAACCGCCTGGACCGCCTTCGAGGATAGACGGATGAATAGTTAACCAATTGATGTAATGTTGTAATATATCGTTGTTGATGCTATGGCTCTGACATAATCGCGCTTGCCACGTGAGATGCACTACGCGCCCCGCTCGATTGACCGCAACCCTCCGTCAAGGCCCATGGTTCAGCATGATAGTCGTCTTTGCGAAACGCACAGTCTCCTTGAAGCTCCTGACTGATATGTTGACACCCAGCAGCTACTCGCTCCACACTGATCATCGACACCATGTTGGCTGAGAGTATCCGACGCGATGGAGGCGCGATGCATGAACCGCAGCCAATGCAGACACCGCAGAAGTCCAAAGCGCGTTCGCTCTCCGACAGCACACCGAAACTCGAACCCTCTCCGAAATTCCGTGAGCCAACCAGAGCATCTAAGGATGACCACACCGTTATTACCAGCCCCAGCACCCCTCGTCGCCCTGACTTCCTCTCGAGGGGGCTTTCACTGCAAATGCCGTCCCGTGAGCTGCCCATGCCTAGTCCTGCACAGATTGCGCGGGTTCCTCTGTCGCCGCAACTTGACGCGCGCAACACATACGCCTCGCCGGCATCGCTGCTGCCCCGACGATCGCGGGGTGCTGAGTTCTCGAGGGCTTGCACCAACCTCCACCACTCGACGCTGCCCGACCAATCCTCACCAGACTCTTCGCCTACGATCACGCAGAAAGGGATCAAGATCCCCTCGAGAAGACCTCGCGCCAACTCGATGATAACCGACCCGCCCAATATCAACATGCACAGCGCCTGGAGCTACGGCGGTAGGACCGCCCCATCAAGCTCCGTTGGCAGCATCAACATGCTGGGGTCGGAGGACTCGAGCAGCTCCTCTGATGAGATCGATCCTCTGGACCCGGACGACACAGACGACCCAATGATCATGACTCCACAGGCCGCGAAGACGAACAACGTTTTCGCGGGCGGCGCTCCTCTCAACAATAGTCCATTCGCGAATATGTTTTCCCCAAGTGGAATGCCCAACTTCATGAGCATACAGAGGGCAAGGTTGCGTAAAGGGAGAAGTCGAAAGAGCTCGAGCTCTGCAAGCGGTCACAGCTCCATGGCGAGCCCTGGCGGTCCAGCATCGCCCCCGAATGGTAAAGGCGAAGGCTACTTCTCAAGGGAAGCAGTGTTGCGCCGCGAGGGAAGTCGACGTGAGAGCCTTTCACTGTTTACCAACGATCTTCACATCTCGTCTGGCAACGACAGTGGAGACGAAGCGAGTATGATACCGCAGACACCTGGTGTCATTCGCAGGGCGGTGACCCGGCGGGGCAACCTTCTGGTAAGTACTATGTAAGTAGCGGTATGGATTACTGGCTAAGATGCAGCAGCCCAAGTCTCGCCAATTCGGTCGCATCAAGGCGGAGCTCTTCGATGAGTCTGCACCAGTGGACAGCGAAACCAGACGTGAAGCCGAGATCATTCGACAAGTACGCGAAAGCGACACGGACATCGAGAGGCCGTCGATAACAGCTCAGTCTTCCCCTAGTCTTCTGCCTGCTGTTCCTGGTCTGGACGGTCCACTGGAAGATGTGCCTGAAGAGGAGAGCGAGAGCAATATGAGCAAAGATGGCTCGACAGCTAAGGGCTTGTTTGGTATATTTGGTTCATTGAATACCGGTCGCAACTCCATTGGTACCGACTTCTGGAATCAACGGCTGGCGCAGACTCCACCACCACCGTCCTTCCCACGCACCGAATCAGCGGTAAGCGAGGATATGAACATGGACTCTCCTATCATCTCGTCAAACAGCGGCATTGGGATGCCGGTGCCTGATCAGAGCGTCAACCTGGGATGGACCTCACGGGCGTCTACACCACAATCTCAATCTATGAATCCACCGACTGCGGTGGACGGACTGAAGAAATCCAACAAGCGGCGGCGAGACGACGACTTTGACGAGCACTCTCTGAAGCGACGTGCTGTGTCGCCTGGGTTGAGTGTGCACAACAGCCCTGTCATTTCGCAGTCTCCGAGCCAACGTGACGGTAACCTCTGGGGCTCGGCGACGAAAGCAAGCCGAGAGACATCAATCAGCGGACAGTCAAACGGAGAGCGATCGAACAGCGGGGGCAGCATGAGCATGACTCCTACCCTGGGGCCCAAGCGTGTCGGACTACAGGGCATGACGGACACCAGCGACGGTCTCATGAAGATGAGCATCGAGTGACCTGGAATTGCATGTACCACATGATCTCAAGCATCATTGTTAGGGCTATTACTATATGTTACAGCGTGGCGTCCGGTATGGGATTGATTCGAGGCTTGAAATAGCAAGCTCATCCGTTACTATATACCCTTTACCTTTCACGAATCAATGCTTTCAAGATGAACACGTAGCTTTGTTCACTGAGAATGTAGATGTGAATGTGCTATGCCATGTCAAACACTTCAAGCATACGACACTGCGAACGTGCTCCTGCCTTGGACCCCTCGATCGCCGACTAGCTCCCCGCAACCAACAACCCCAAACATCGCGCAAACAACTCCCATTGCATCCCGACCGCGCATCGCCAGAGCCTCTCCAGGACACCCAGAACACATAATGTCCAGAACATCAGCACTTGGCTCCTTCGTCGAGTCTGCGCCTCCTGGCGAGGTAGGCTGCCGCGCACCCCCCAACCGCGTACCGCGATGCTAACACGGCGCAGCTTGCGGACGTGACCAAGGCGATCAAGCAAATCGTCGGCGACGACAATGTAGAGGCAGAGCTCGCCCCTGCATACCAGAAGTACAACGAGGAGCAGTTCACCACAACCAAGCTCCCCGGCGGCAGCACCGAGATCCTCGTCAGCCCTTACAACTCGCTGGGCGACGGGCGCTACTACGACGCCGAGACACAAAGCTCCTTCGACTTTGACCACGCAACACAGAAAGCCAGTGCAGTACAGAGCTACGTTGTAGAGTCGCAGCACGAAGATCTAGTGTAAGCAGCCGTTGCAGACCTAGGAGCTACCACGAATGCGCTGACGCCTTGCAGCAAGAGCCTCATCAAGAGCCTCGGATCGCACACCAGCGAGCACTACCCCAAGTCCTCTTACGGCGTCTTTCCCATCGAAGACGACTCTCAGCTTGCCCTCGTAACTGTCGCAAACAAATACTCGCCTGGAAACTACTGGAACGGTCGCTGGCGCTCGTCCTACTTGTACAACCCCTCGTCTGGCAGCCTGACGGGCGCGATCAAGGTCGACGTCCATTACTACGAGGACGGCAACGTACGTCTACTCACAAACAAGGATGTCGCCTTGAACATCAACTCCAGCGCAAGTGCGAGCGAAGTCGTGCGCCAGATCGCCACAGCGGAGAAGAAGTACCAGGAGGATCTTAACAAGGCTTTTGGTAGTCTGAGCGAGGGTGCTTTCAAGAGTTTGAGGAGGCAGTTGCCCATCACAAGACAGAAGATTGAGTGGGAGAAGATCAGTGGATACAGGCTTGGTCAGGACATTGGCGGTGGTGCTAGGCGGTAGTAGAGAGTATAGGATGGATGGATGGGCAGAAGCCCTTGACGCTGGTGCAAGTGGGTAGATGCATAGAGAAAGAACCAGGCAGTAAGCATACATTGAGCCGTCTCAGGAGGATTGCCTTGTCGTACCAAATCCATCCGCAGCACCCCATGCATAGTACTCTGCCCTTTTCTTTTTGGTAGACTACTACCGTCGAACGTTCATGACGCGGAATTCCACACGATATGACAGGACGATGATATTCATTATGCTGTCATATAATCATGGAAGCCTGCAGAAGACCCTCGAGCGCTGCAGAAGGTCGTGGCGGTGCTATGGTCCCACGGCGCCGGTACGCGAGTCAGGGCCCATACCGCTCCCGCTCTAGATTGGCAGCGTCCCCACAATTTATCGCCGGCGGCCACCTTTACAGTCGAGCTCTCCCCATATCCTCACCTGTCAGTCAACATCTGTGATTGTAGGAGTTTGTCTACCTGCAATTGCTCCCCAATTCCTATGTAAGCATGTCTTCTGCTGTGGTTCTTCCCCTGTGGTCCCTGCTTCGACCATCAACACCTGCGGCAGAGCAGCAATCCATTGGCTGTCCCTGAGGTACAGTCAATTGGATCCGTGGTTTGCTGCACCCTTCCACATCACTCCCGAGCCCGAGAGCACACACCGACGTTTCACTTGTCGCTACGCTACAATCCCTTCAGCTTTGACTGCATCCTTCTGACACTCTACCGCAGCTTAACTCTTCTCCCACAACTTCGCGCACCCCGAGTTCGCAGTGGCTTCGCACAGCTAGGCTACTCCGCCCACCGTCTACGCATAGCCCTTTGGTCAACTCGAAACGGTTTATTCTAAAACATGGCATCCGAAGCAGTTGCCAGCTCTGCCACCGAGGGCTTGACCCCGGCGCAGCAGCTGATGGAGCAGCATGCAAACAACGACCACCACGTCACCGTCGAGGATGTCCCAGACGAGGAGGACGTTGCACAGGCCACCGCCAAGTCGGACGCTCCTCTGAGTGACAAGGCCGCTGGCAAGCAGAAGGCTGAGGAGCCCGTTGCCCCCAAGAAGCCTGCCCTCAACACCCAGTCCGAGGAGGCTTTCCCTGCTCTTGGTCCCGTCAAGCCGCGTGCCCAGGCCCCTGTCCCTACCTGGGGCAAGAAGCCTGCCGCTGTCTCGTCTGCTAACGGCAGCAACGCCAACTCTGGCTCTTCCACCCCGTCTGGCCCTGCTATTCGTGGCCCCGCCGTCGCAACTATGAACCTCCCCGGCAAGCACACTGAGCGCATCTCCTTCTCGACCGCTCAGTTGACGCCCCGCCAGCAGCTCAAGAAGCCTGTTGGCGAGATCATCCGCGACATCAACAGGCGCTCCAAGGCTAGACTCGAACAGAAGACAGGTCCCCACGGACAAATCATCTTCGAGTCTACTGGTCCCGTCGATGCCGTAAGGGAGTCTCTCAAGGAGATTGCCAACGAAGTCGGAAGCAAGGTGCGTAGCAAAGACTTACGTGATTCTGTGGAACGCTACTGACAAGCTGCAGCAATCCGTCGACGTCCCTGTCCCTGCATCCGTCCGCGCTCACATCATCGGCCGACAAGGATCCAAGATCCAGGAGATCAGCAAGCGCACTGGCGCCCGCATTCAGGTCCCCAAGGCTGAGCCTGGAGAGGATGAGGATGCCGTCGTCAACGTTCACATCGAGGGCAACGCCCTGACTGCTGAGATGGCCCGTCGCGAAATCGACGCCATTGTCAACGAGCGCACCTCCACTGTGAACCTTCGCTTGAAGGACATCCCTGCCGAGTTCTACCCCTTCCTTGCTGGCCCTCAGAACAAGCACACTGATAACCTGACCCACGGAAAGGACATTGACATCAAGATCCCCGAATACTACATGTGGCAGTCGCAGGCGCCTCCCCAGAACGCCCGCAACCAGCCTGGTAACTTCGTTGCCCAGGCCAACTTCCCCATTCAAATTTCTGGAGAGCGCGTTGCCGCCCAGCAGGCTCAGGCCGAACTCGAGCGCCGCGTACAGCAGCTCCGCCAGCGCTTGGCCGTTGACCAGCGTTCCATTGAGCGTGGCCGCCACCAGTTCCTCGTTGGCGACCGTGGCAGCTCCCTCCATGACTTCTTGGAGGAGACTGGCTGCAGTCTTGTCCTTCCTCCTGGCTCGGACGAGAGCGAGGAGGTCTACATTGTTGGTCCCCCCGACAGGATCGAGCAGGGTATTAACAAGCTCGAGGACCTTGCTGCTGCCATGACCATGGCTACTGCTGACGCCACTCGTGAGCACCGTGGTCCCAACGCACAGGCACACGCCCATAATCTGACCCGCTACCTGCGCCAGCGTCAGGCTCTGGCTGAGCTTGAGCGCATCCACGAGGCTAGCATCGTTGCACCCAAGGACCGAAATGGCCCTACCGGGTACGAGATCTACGCTCGTGACGGCAAGAACAGCATGAAGGCTCGTGGTGACATTATGAGCATCTTTGGTGCTCATCCTCCCAGCAGGTTCTCGACCGTCGATGTTGATCCATTCTACCACGACTACCTGCGCCAGAAGGCTGCTCGCCAGATTCGCCAGGACACTGGTGTACACCTTGTTTTCCCCGACGACGACGAGGAGTCGCCCGAACTCATCTTCGTGTACGAGAGCCGTGATCCCTACGAGTCATACTCCATCCCCCGCGGCAAGCCCCAGAATGACGAGATTGCTGCCTACAAGAAGGCTCTGCAGGAAGCCTCGGAGATCATCACCCGTCTCACCAAGAACCAGCCTTCGATTACTTCTCGCGACCTCGAGGCCAGCCAGAAGTTCCACAGGAAGATTCAACAGTTCGTTAAGGAGGAGCAGGAGAGCCTCGCACAAGACCAGGTTCCCGTTCAGATCTTATTGGGTGGTCGCCGTCCCGAGGCTGGTAACAAGTCCAACGACAGCTTCTCCATCCGTGGGCCATCGAACGCTGTCGACGAGCTGAACGCCAAGATCCTGGCCTTCATCGAGCAGGCCGAGAAGGATGAGCTCGAACGCAACCACATCACTACCTTCGACTATCCCCAGAAGTACGCCAGCCACCTCGTTGGCAAGGGCGGCGAGAACATCCAGAAGCTGCGCCAGAGGTTCGACGTGGATGTGCAGGTCGACGATGGCAAGGTCACTCTCAAGGGACCTTCGCACAAGGCCGAGGCCTGCAAGAAGGAGATCCTTAGCCAGGCCAAGAAACTCGAGGACGAGGCCACTCACATCCTCAAGATCAAGCCTGACTACCACCGTGAGCTCATCGGTGCTCAGGGTAAGCAGGTCGAGCGTTTGCAGACCCGCTACGGTGTCCGTGTCAACTTCCCCAGGAGGGCGAAGAACGATGATGACGCGACATCCCAGCAGAACGCCCCTAAAGGTGGCCAGAAGCCCGACGAGGTCATTGTCCGTGGACCCAAGAAGGGTGCTGATGAGGCTCGCGATGAGATTCTCAGCCTTCTCCAGTACATTGTCGACAACTCCAACGTCGAGACCATCTCGGTCGCAGTCAGCCAGATTCCTCAGCTGATCGGCTCTGGAGGTCGCGAGATGGAGAACCTTCGTCTCACCACTGGTGCTCAGATCGATGTTCCAGGCGCTCGCGAGGGTACCGACCCCTCTGGTCGCGCTGACATCAAGATCAAGGGCACCAAGCAGCAGGTCCAGGAGGCCAAGAAGATCCTGCAGGAGCGCGTCAAGGTCTTTGATGACACCGTCACTGAGACCATCGACGTTGACCGCAAGCTCCACCGTAACTTGATCGGTGGCCAGGGTGCCAACATCCGCCAGATCGTCACCTCGGCTGGTGGACCCGACAACTCCCGCGACCTCGCCCGCATGGTCCGCTTCCCCAAGCAGGACACCGATGGTGAATCAAACACCATCCGTATTGAGGGTCCCAAGAGCGTTGTCGAGAAGATTCTCGCTACGATCAAGTCTCAGGTGTCCGCTCTGGAGAACCAGACCACCGAGGTTCTCGAGGTCTCCCCTGATAAGCACCGCTTGCTGATCGGTCGTGGAGGTGAGACTCGTCGCTCGCTCGAGTCGCAGTTCAGCATCCAGCTCGACGTCCCCAAGCAGACCACCCAGGGCGCTGCTCGCAGCCAGGTCAAGATCACTGGTGAGCCCTCAGCCGTTGAGAAGGCCAAGGAGCACATCCAAGAGCTCGTCAAGGGTCAGGAAGGAGAGACCGTTGATGTCCCTCTCCACCTCCACCACATCATCTCCGACAACGGCCAGTTCTTCCGCCGCCTCCGCAACAACCAGAAGATCACCGTCGACCACGGCTCCCAGCAGCCCCCCGCCAAGCCCACCGCCACCGCAGACGCAGGCAAGTCCCGCAAGGGCGCCAACGGTGCTCTCCCCCTCATCACCGACGACGCCACCACCGGCGCCGACGAGCACTCCTGGGAACTCATCGACAACAACGCCGTCCCCTCAGGCACTGACACGTCCGCCACCATCCCCTGGATCCTGCGCGGCCCCGCAGACAACCTCCTCAAGGCGCGCCAGCAGCTCGAAGACGCCATCAAGGCCGCCTCCAAGCCCAGCTCCACAGGCTACCTCATCCTGCCCGATCCCCGCAGCTACCGCCTTGTCGTCGGCTCTGGCGGAAGCACCATCAACAATCTGCGCAAGGAGACCGGCACCAAGATCCAGGTCCCGCGCGACCAGGCCAAAGACGAGGCGATCGAGATTGTCGGTCCCAGGGAGGGCTGCGAGAAGGCGAGGCAGATGATCCTGGACATTGTGTCCAAGGGTGGGAACGGAAGGAGGCGCGAGGAGTAGAGCAGAGTCGAGTAAGACCGACTCCTGCGTGTGATGTGAGACTCAGGTGGGGGAAGTCACGACGCTGTTTTGTTGATTATTTGTTCTGTTTCAAGCATGGGTGGAGCGAGTCTTGGGTTTTTCCTATTTGCTGTTTGATGGCGAATTTGTCTGTCGCCAAAATGAATGGATGGAATGCATGAGAGACTGTGGATGGATGGACGGATGGATGGATGGATGTTCGGTCGTCTCTGATCAAGCTACGTAAGGGAACGGAATAAAAGTCTGATCTATCCTCGCTCTGAATCATGGATTATTATTGGCCGTGCTTTGTTATGGTATCGTGAGTATCTCCTGAGTGTGACTTGGATCGAAATCGTATATGCTCCTGTTGTCCTACTTCATAAAGACGCCCCCATATTTCCAGTGTCTCACTCTCGCACCCTCTTCTACCATTCTCCCACTCGCCAACACCACATGACAGCACTGCACGCACATGACCTACGGCAAGCAAAATCACAACATGCACAGACTCAGCAAGTGGCAATCCGAACTCTATCCATTCACCGCTCACGCTATCAAACCATCAGAACTTGACTACCTATAAAACCCCTCGTCCCCTCCCCCACCCACCGGTGCACCGGCCGCCTGGCCACCGGGTCTGTAGGGCAGATACCCCTGGCCCTGCTGTTGCGGGGGAGGACTAGACGGCGCAGCCCCGGGCGGCGCAGGTGGCGCGTACCCCGGCTGCTGCGGGGGCGGCTGCTGAGGCGGGTACCCGTACTGGGTCTGCTGAGCGTAAGGATCTGAGGGAGGAGGTCCGTCATGCTGTGATTGTTGCTGTGGGGGCGGAGGCGAGGTGATTTGCTCGTAAGGGTTGTGTGGTGGGGGGGCGGAGGCTTGGGATGGGGGAGGGTAGCCTGGAGGTTGGGTTTGTTGTTGCTGTTGTTGCTGCGGGGGGTAGGTGTAGTCTTGCCCTCCTGCTGGGGGTGCGCCGGGTGGTGCGCCGTGGAAGGATTGGCGATTGTCGACCGGGGAGTCGTAGTGGTTTGTTGATAGCTCTTGAGGTGCGAAGCTTTGAGGACGGCCGACTGGAACACGGTTGAGGCTGGGATCATTGTAGGCGTTTGAGGGAGGGGCGATTTGTGGGGCTGGGGTTTGTTGCGGGCGTTGCTCAGCCGGGGAGACCATGAAGAAGGCTGGGTTCGTGCCAGCAGGTGGGTATTGCGATGCTCCTTGTGCACCCGGACCTGTTGGGGGGTATTGAGAAGGCGCTTGCGATGGAGGTGCCCCTGCGCCGTAGAAGCGGTTCGGGTCTTGTGGAGGTGCTGAGCTAGGAGGGTATCCGGGGTACTGAGACGGTGGAGGAGCATTGTATGCGCCATAGGCGGGACGGGCACCATAGCCTGGCTGTGCGGCTTGTGTCATGGAGGCTTCGAGCAGAGATTCATAGTCGCGGCGGCCCTTGATGAACTTCTCGTTCAACTGTGTGAAGTCGTCTAGAGCGTGTCAGTGGGTGGTCATGGTTGATGCAGAGGCATGCGTACCCTTCTTTTGCGAATACTTGCCGATAAGCTCTATCAGCTTGGGCCGGATGGCCAGTGTCGAGTGGTAGAGCTCGGTGATCTCGTCGTTGTCACGAACGTCGGCTCCGCCCTGGGAGCTGGTGCTGAGCAGAGCGAGCAGCTTCTCCACATTCCGAATCTGGGCAAAGACGTCGGCCTCCATCTGTGCCTCTCTCTCGAGCTCTTCGCGGGTGGGGTCCTGCAGCTTCTCGACGTAGTTGAGAGGGAAGATGCCGGTCTGGCCGCGCAGCGAGCCCTTCCACCAATCCTTGTAGACCGACTCAAGCACAGCGATGATGTCGCCCTTCTTGAACTGCAGCTCGCCAGGCTCCGAGGGCTGAAAGTCAAACAAGGCTCGCACGCGCGAGACGGTGGCTGCTGTGGTGCCCTGCGGTGGTGGTGGTGGCGGGTGGGCTTGTGCGGGTTGCGAGGAGCTGGCGCCCGCGCTTGCGTCTTGCGGGGCATTGGATTGTGCCGTCGTGGGAGCGGCGCCCTTGGACTCTCGTATGGACATGGCGAGGGCCATCTGTAGCTCCTCCTCTTCCTTCTGGCGCTCGGCCTCGGAGATCTGCGTCTTCTGTGGTTTCGACGGGGCGCGAAGGCCGGGGTCTGCAGCGTGTCAGCGTTGGCGGGCGACAATGCCATTGGGCCATGGCTGCAAGACGTACTCTGCGACTTGAGTTTGTTGTAAGCGCCCTGCATGATGCCCAGGTCCGGGTCACGCGAGAACATTTCCGACCACTCGGCCATGCGCTCGAGGATCTTGGTCTTGACCTGCTGGTGTGTATTGCGGTCGTTGGCCAGGCGCAGCAGGGCGTCGGTGAAGCTCCGCGATGCGAGCTCCTTGTGCATTTTGATACCACAGTTCTGGCTGAGGGCGTTGGCGAGCTCGAGCGTGTAGAGCTGGACGTTGGCATTGCGGTGCGCGAGCCGCTTGATCATGGCCGCGACGGCCTGCTGCGCGCCCGTGTCGGCCGAGCTGACTTTGTCGCATACATCCTATAAGCCTATGTCAGTGTGGCCCCCCAGTGGTTTGCCCGGACTGGCGCAGCGACGGCCGTACCAGTATGTACTCCCAGTTCTCGCTCGTCAGGTTCTCGTCTGTAGCCTTGACGACGACATCGTCGAATATGTTCGACTGCGCGCGAAACATGCTGCCTGTGGATGAGAGAGGGTTCCTGTGTGACAGCAGCAGTCAAGAGGCGCCGTGGGTTGCAGTCTGTGGGCTTGTCTGGCCGTCAGCAAAGAAATAGCAAGCTCCAAGGCGGCGTCGTCGTAGGCAGGAGGCTTGGTGAGCTCCGACCGAGCTCGCACTAGCACCCGGTTTGGCGGGGCGGAGCACCATGACGCGGGCGCCACACGGCAAACCACCCTGACCACCCTGACGAGGCTGCCGTCCGCCGCCACTGCCTGCCCCATCACGCGCCTCAGCATCCAGCATCACACGACGACACCTAAGACAGACCAACATCTGATATGTCCATCTTGAATTCCAATTCTGAGCCCACCATGTAGCCAAGACCACCAATCATGACGCCCACCCAGGTAGTATAGACACTATGAATGGAAAAATGCTGTATAAGGCACAACCATTTCTGAACATGAGAAAATCGTGAGAAGCTTGCTGCTAAACCACAGCACGCTTGCTCTCTTCGACGCCAAACCCCTACCACACATCCAACAGGTATCCAACAATGCTGAGCCGCTTCCAAATGCGACGGCCCAAATAAACGTCAAGAGCCTGAAAAGAAGCCCATCGTCCGCTGCGCCATGCTGTCTAGACATGTACGTCCAAGTGTGCCAACTAACCTTGTTCCCCGGCCTTGTCAATATCTGCCGTGGGTCTTTCGATGCACCTGTAGCCTGAGAAAGCTACCTTCAAAAGCAGTCGTGTTCAAAGTCTTGTTGTATGTTGCAGTCGCTATGCACGCCATGCGCAATCTTGCAGTCATACCACCACGGATAGAATCAAAACCCCTCCACCTTGCCGTACCACTCGGCGTACGGTTCTGTGTTAGCGTACGAACATCCAGTGGGCTTCAGTTGCGTTGTGACTGGTCCTAGGTTCCTGGATGAGATACACCCAGGCCCTGGAATGAAACAGATCACATACCGCCCTTCTTCTTCCTTTCGTCGGCCCGCGCTTTGCGAGCAGCCAGCACCAGTGGTGAAAGTGTGTTGAGCGGTTCTGATGTTTGAATGAAAGGGTGCTGAGACACGTTAGATGTGGGAGCACCAGGACAACACACTGTACGTACCACAAGAAGATCGTGTGCACTCGCACGCTTGTCGGGGTCGACCTTCAGCGAAAAACCCAAGAAATCCCGGAATACAGGGGACAAAGCGTGCTCCTCCTTAATCTGGGGTGTGCCGTTGGTGGCAATTAGCCACAGAGCACGCAGGGGACTTTCGTTGAGGTATGGTGGCTCTCCCTCGATCATCTCAATGGCCATGATACCCAACGACCAGATGTCAACCTTGCGCCCATACTCCTTGCGAGTGACGACTTCTGGTGCCATCCAGTATGGTGTTCCCACCATCGTCGTGCGCTTGTTGTGGTGCTCGTTAATTTGCGCGCAGAACCCGAAATCGGCTGCGAATCGTTAGCGTTGCTAGAGAGTGGTCGTCATATCACTTACTCAGCTTGATGTTACCCTCCAAAGAGAGGAGAATATTGTCAGACTTGATGTCTCGGTGGATCACGCCTTTCGAGTGTAGGTGTTGGAGGCCGTGGAGAACTTCCCTACACACGGCAGCAATCTGACCTTCAGACATGATGTTGAAAGTGACCACATCAGTCAAACTGCCACCCTCCATGTACTCCATGACGACCCACAGATCACCACGGACAAGAAAGCTGTCCATGAAATTCACAATATTCTTATGCTTGCTGTCCTTCATGACCAGGATCTCGTTGATGATGAGGTCCTTCTTAGGCTGCTGCTCCAGATTCATCTGCTTGATGGCTACACACTTGTTGGTAGCGATCTCGTACGCCTGGTATACACCACCGGAAGCACCCTGACCAATCTTGTTCATTTGGCGGTAGAGGAGCGTGGGATCCGCCTTTGTGCAAATGGCATTGAGTTTGGTGATGATATCTGGGCCCTGACTTTGCCTCGGTCTTTGCCTTGGTCGCGGCGCCGGGCCCACGCGTGGCTGCTGCGGCTGTTGTGGTTGCTGTGCCTGCTGAGAAGGAAGGGGAATATTCTGCGGATCCATCTGCTGAGCGAGCTGCTGCTGGGGCGAGGGCTGCATCTGAGCTGGCGGGCCGTGATGAAACGGTTGCGATTGCGGAACCTTCTGGCTGACGCTGCGTCCGAGGTGTGGCGGCGGCTGCTGTTGCTGCTGCTGCTTATGGCTGCTCATGGAGTGCTGGGCTGCAGCCATTGCTTGGGCCTGCTGCTGCTGGTACTGCTGAGCAGGTGAGATAGCAGTCTGGCTACTATTTGGAGATTCGTATCTGGGAGGAGTACCGCCTGTGGTGTTTGCGCGGCTGCGCGGCGCTGACGATGTGCCATAGCCGCTGTCGGTGACCTGTGGTGAGGCGTAAACGACTGGGGGCATGTCGTTCTCCTGGCGAGAACGCTGTGGAGAAGGCGCTGCTGGTGCAGCTCGAGTCGGCACAAGACTCGCTGAGCCCGATACGGCAGGCGGGGGTCGAGGCGCGGGTCGGTGGGGGATGATGGAGCCATTGATCTGGGGCGTATTTGGCATGGGCGACGTCTGGCTACGGGGAAGAGGTACGGGTGGTGGGGCGCGGGGATTCTCGAAACTATCGTGCTCATTGCGTGGAAAGCGTGGACTCTGGGGGGGACTGAGGGGTTGAACGGAACCGTAGCCGTAGCTGGTGGACTGATGGTGGGGGTGAGCAGCACCCATCTTCTCCCACACCTCATCGTCTCCGTTCCTCTCGGCGTTGTTCTTGTAGAAGTTGACAACGTCCATGGCAGCCTGGGGGTGCTGCTTCTGCTCCTGCTCGGTGATGCCATTCTGCTGGAGCATGCGCTGCCATTCCTTGGGGAGGCCCTGGGTGGTCGGTTAGCATAGCATAGCAGAGGGTGTACAGGTGGAGAGGGTCTGCAGGCAAAGGGTCTACAGATGGGTCTGCAAGCAGATGCAGTGGCGGGGGGGGGGGGGCGTACCGTGTACTCGCCCGTCTCGTTGTCGATGCTGACGTGAGTGACGTGCATGGGGTTGGTGGGCGTGGAGATGGTGGGGCGGCGCGGCGAGCCCAGCATGCTGCTCATGAAGGTGGAGAAGGTGCCCTTCTTCTTGCTGTCGAGGCGCCGTCCCTTGGGGCCGTCGGCCTCATCGCTGTAGCGGTTGCGCGGGCTCTTGGTGCCCGCGGGCGGGGTCTCCATCTTGCGGGCGAGCTGCTGGAACGACGTCGACTGGCGCAGGCGCGGGCTCTTCTTGAAGCGCGAGGGCTGGGTGCCGTCCGAGGTCTGCGTGTGGACGGGGCCCGGCGGGCGGAGCTGCTTGTTGGTGTTGGTGGGCGGTGCGGCGTGGGCGCCCGCAACAATGTGCGTGAACGAGTCGCCGACAAGCTCGGGGCCGGAGGGCAGCCTGCTCGCAGAGGGGGCGTCGTGGAAGCCGTAGGCACCGCTTGCATTTACGGTGCGGGTTTCGGTGAGCGGGGTGAGGAGAGAAGGGGAGCGACGCAGTGAGCTCGTAGCATAGGCAGAGGCAGGGCTGTGGCCGGGGCTGCTGCTGTCGACGACGCCAAGGCCGCCCGAGGAGAACGAGTTGTAGCTGCCGGCGCCCGAACGGTCGAAGTAGGACGCTGCAGAGGGCGCGCGCTTCAGTTGTCCGCCCGTGTGATGTTTGTTGTTGTAGGCCACAGGAGGCGGCTGGCGTGTCTTTTTGGACAACCGCCTGTGTGCCGCCTTGCTGTCGCGCTCGTCGGTCGCCATGTAGCACAGCGTCCAGTCTGCCAGCGCAGGCGACCAGCGGCGTGCAGGCGGGAGGCGGGTGCAGGGCGAACAACGAATAGAGAGCCTAGACGGCTGTGCAGGCAATGGGCGTGTCGAATGGGCGGCGCAGGATAGAGGACATCGTCCACGGTTGAAAGACCGCCGGCGCAGAAATCACCCACACACTGCACAGACACAGACATCCGCCAGCCTTGGTGGCATCCTGGCTCCTGGCTCCGATTCAAGCTGCCAGGGCGTGCTAGCCAGCCCACGAGCCGACGGCTCTAAAAGCTCCATGGTCGCGCGCTGCTCATCTCCACACCACGTCAAAATGGGTTTCACCTTGGCCCGCTCCAGCTCATTTCCAGCTTCGCAGCCATGTGCCGGCTAAACGGCGTGTGCAGCATGCTAGGGACCGCCCTACGTAAAGAAGCATACCAGAGACGACTCATGCAGCGTCTGCGTTTGGACCGCCACAACCTGATGGACCTGAGGCACGCTACCTATCCATCTGCCCACAGCTGCCACCTCGAGCGTCTCCATGCTGATGACAGTCGCTCTGTGCCCCGCCCTCCGTCGACTCTGCCATAATCAACCCTCTGCTGTCCTTCAACCTGCCCAATCGCTCCTGGTCAGCCCCCGTAGGGCCTGGTAGTTGGCGCTGTTGGTGCTGTTGGTGCTTGCCGCTTTGGGCCCGCTAGACCGCAGCTTCCTTCTCGAAGCCTGGCAAGCCTGGCGCCTTCCCCGCCGTACCGTATTTCACATGCGCGACTCTCCACCACTGTGCGTGGACATACAGTGACACAGCTCGGCGCAGTAACGACGCTGCAGAAAAAACGTCGTCACTCGCGGCTCGCCTTGCGTCACACTCGCTCCGCCAGCAATCTGTCAGAACCCACGCGTTGGGCGATTGAGACATGGGCTCGATTACCTTTCCGCCCATGTTTCCCACCCCACCCTATGCCTGACACGTGCTCAGCGTAGCGTTAGACACCGCTGCAGAGCCGCACTCGAGAGTCAACCATTGTCTCACGCTCGTCAACTTCTTTCGTGCGTCAGGCACCTTACCTCACCTCGCCCTATGTCGCCTGCCGCAAGGCACAACATGAAAAGCAACGCACGCTCAACGTTCTAAGCCGATGAAACACGCCATGCAGATACCCGCACCTCGCCAGCGCAGCATTGGGTCGTACGAAAGCCTTCATCTGCAGGCCTTGACAGCCTGCACTCGAGACATCAGGTCAGCTGTTAGGCACGCAATAACAAAGACATCAGTACTTGCGCCAGCAAAGATGCACACCACTGCAGCAACATCCTCATCTGCAATTGACCATGTGGTACACGCACAAACAGCGACTTTCCTAAACCACGTTGGCGCCCGAGGAAATTAAGTTCTCCTTCAAGCATCACCCTTCCGTCGCGGCTACGGCTCCTCTGCCGCACGCACCACGCTACCAGCGCACACCAAACGCTCCGGCGAGCGTCATGGCCAACTTGCTGGAACCGCTGATCAACAGCACAAACCAGAGAGATGTGGAGCAATATTCGAGCACAAAACCGCTGATCTCGTGGTCTCTTGCGTTCTGGACAAAGCTTGTAAGAATTTGAGACCAACGTCTCCGCCACTAAACTCGCGAGATGCGAGGAGTCATTTCGGTGAGCGCCGATTTTGGAGCGTTTATGTGCCGGTAATGTCCACCTTGCGATCGGCCCGCAATGAAACTCGAAGGATTGCTGATGCAGGTACGAACCGGATCGTGATGTCAACAGAGACACCATGCTTCTTCAACTGTGTGACCTCAATAAGCATGATGAAGCGAATATGGGAGGCCACTGGCAACTTCTTACTACAAATGTCACTCCGCTTCTCAGCCAACAGAAATAAGCAACGAAGCATCACTACATGCCCTTCCTCGTCAATTGACCTTGCTCAACCCACTGTGACTTGCCGACTGCTCAGACCTCGCTCGCAGGACCCTGATCTCACCGCCAAGTACCGTGAACCAAGATTGCGGTCAATGCTCACCGCTCCACCCTCCCGGTCAACAATATTATGTCATACCAAACTTGACTGACCATATGCAATGGTGAAGGCACTACTTTTGCTGAAGGCAGGGGTGCATGTGCTTCGTTACACCGCTCGGTAGATGCAGTTGATATCTCAATTCAACTTTTTTGGGCTGCTGGATGGACCGAGGTCACGTAATCAGTTGATGATGCGGAGAGCGGGTTTGCACTGCACTTCACCAGCTCCAACGGACCAATTGATGATCTTGGGCTGTCTCTGATCATGGTGAGCTCGTCGTAATGGCTACAGCCCTCAGTAGCCGCTCCTGGGCTTCTTTTTGTGAATTGTATCCTTCAAAAGTACCAAGTGGCTTGTCGGAGCTGGCAAATTGCAGCAAGAGGGCGCGCTTCTTTCGTCGCCTGGAATCCATGCTCGAGCCCGTTGTTCGCATCAGTCTCCTTAGAGTAAACAGAGTTTGAAAGCGGACAGCAATGCAGTACCGAAAAGATCTCTACTCTTCCGAAAGGGACACGGTGAAGTCAGATGCAACATCGTGGTGGACTTTGGCTTGGCACTGCCAGGCAGCTCGAGCAGAATCCCAATCCGGATCCTTGGCAGACAGGCAATGCTGGAGGATCAAGTGGCTCTCTGTGAACGCGATCGAATCTTGAGTGCATTTCTTGACCAAGCGCTAAATAGTCGTTGGGGCCGGCAAAATGCGAGATGTGAGTACTCGTGATATATCACCACATTGATTTCTTTAGCTGTGTAATTCAAGAAAGTAAGCCTTGGATTTGGAGGAACTGTCTGCTCTTGTTGTAAACAGTCAGGACAGAGTGCTCACGGCGAACATCCCTGGCACCCCTAGGGACCCAAGCGATATCGCGAATCATCTGCACCACGTTGCGATAGCAAGTCAGACATGATGGAATAAGCACCGCCTCAATGCATTGTTGTGCTTTTGTTGTGCTTTTGATATGATACAGAACACGGGAAAAATAAAAGCAGAACCTGAGATACCCTTATGCCCGGCCCCATTGTACGTAAATTACACAGTCATGCCTACAGCGCTGTCTTTGCTCTGTGAAACATGTCCACCTCCAATCCATTCTTCCGGAGACATCTGACATACGATGCTGCTCTTGAACTTGCTCAAAATCAATGATGATACGCATACACCAGGCTTCGCGTTCTCGTCGTTGTTCGGACAAGTCGTCGACATGGGAGATGTACGCACTAGAAGAGGAACGCGATCAACAAACGGTCTCGAAGCAAGAACAAGGGTTACCGCTTGCCAAGTAGAGGTTGCGACTCGCTGCTGTTACCGCCCTTGTTCTTCTTCTTACCTCGCTTCTTCCTTTTCTTCTTACTGTCGCCTTTGCCAACTGTCTGAGCAGACTCGTCTTCCGAATGCTGGCGCGAGTCTTGGACACCGTCAGCCTGACTGTATGCGAGCTTGTCATCGGAGTCGCTAGAACTTGTGGTTTCCAACACGATCTTCTTGATTCCGTTGACGTCGATGATGTTCTCGGAGATGCTTCCGCTTCGAGCTGTGTGACGCTTCTTTGGTGGGCTTCGAGAACGAGATTTGCGGGATTGGAGTGATCCGATAGTGCTTTGCGAGGCACGACGTGCCTTCGGCTGACCGCCGTTTTGACCTTCCGTTCCCTCTGCGACAACATCGGCATAGCTCGGTTGTTGCGCTCCTGGAGAGATGGCCTCGTCACCAGTGTTCTTCGTGCCACTTTTGCCAGATTTCCAAGACATGCGGTCGCCACTGGGAGCCGCCATTGTTCCGTAACCAACGGCTAAGCTGTGCACACCGTCACTAGCTTCACCTGCAGCAGACGACAGGAGACCTGCCCCGATTCCTCCCTCAGGGGCATGCGAGTCCTGAGCGAGGACAGTCTGTGAAGCGGGTCGAGAATTCTCGGGGATCGTAGATGGTATTTCGGGTTGCGGAGAAGCCGTGTGGGCGGGCTTGATCTTTACAGTGTTGATTCGAGTAGACTTGGGGCGGTTGGCGGCATTCGATGGACCGAGATGCTTCAGATGCTTCATCATCTCAGGGTCGTCGGCGCGGAGAGCGTCCATGGCCTTGTTGCCCGTGCTGCGGCGGCGCAGTGTGAATGTAGTTGGGCGGATAGCGTCGCTGTGCTCGGGCATTGACAGCTTGCGCGGTCCTCCGTTCTGCTCAGTATCAGTCTCTCCGTCCACAACTTGTGCCTCAGAAGGCCGGCGACTATCCAGGACTACAGCACCCCTCGGAACGCGGGCCCTTGGTGCAGGGGCCATGCGGCGGATTGCCTTGTGGACATCAATGAAGACGTCAGACTCGTCAATAATTTCCCTAGCAGCGTTAGCAGAAGCTCATAGAGTTAGGATGAGAGCACCTACTCCCCAATGAGTTCCTCAATAACATCCTCGAGTGTGACAACACCAACAGCGCCGTGAGAATCACCAGGGAAGTCCGAGACTAACACCATGTGAGACTTGCCCTCCTGAAAGAAGTTGATGATGTCTAAGCAGCTGGTCTCTGGTCGTGTCTCGGGCAGAGTGGCCAAGGCAAAGTCGCGCACGCGCAACGCGTCCTCGGGATCGTAGGTGATGAGCATTTTGACGAGCAGCATGCCAACAAAGTCGTTCTTGTTCTCTGGAGTATGGATAGGGATACGAGAGTAGCCGGCGGACAGGATGTTCTCCATCATCTTCTCGTCGAGTACAGTATCCGACGGCATGGTGAAGACGTCCTTCATAGGTGTCATTATGCTACCGACAGCCTTCGCCTTGAGGTCTAGGACAGCTGAGATGATGGTGACTTCGTCTTCGTTGAGGCGCTCCTCAGCGTGACCCAGAGACTTGTGAAGGGTGACCAGGCTCTTCAGGCCAGCCTTCTTGTAGGTGGTGCCGTGGTCCTCGCCGAGCAGATAGTCGAGCAGTTTCGCGGTGGGCCAGGCAATGGGCGACATGATCCACATGAGGCCAAGCACAATGGGCGCACACCACGCGCCGATGGGCAGCCCATAGCGGACGCAGATAGACTGGGGGACGACTTCACCGAAGATGACAATGAGGACAGTCGAACTAAGGACAGCCGGCCAGCCTCCACCGAGAGACCTGTCGAGGACTATAGGCAGCGTCTCGTTGGTGATGACATTACTCAGGAGTAGGGTGACGAGAACCCAGTGCTTGCCGTACTTGAGCAGGCGTAGCACCTTCTTGGACGTCTTCTGTTCATGGGGCTCGCCTGAGGTTGCAAGTACCTGGAGGTAGATTTCGTCCTGACCCATCAACCTGCGTGCATGTTAGCGGTCATTGTTGCAGTAGCGGAATGGCGTGCGCGTACGCAATGGTCAAGCCAGCGAAGACACCACCTGCAAGCACAAGGGCGACGGCAATGCCCAGATAGACCCAGAGGCTGGCATCTTCGGGCGATTTGGGGAGGTCCTCTTCAGCCAGCGCGCTGATGGTACCGCTGAGTGGAAGAGCCCTCACGAAGGGTGCGAATGCATGCAGGACGCAGATGAGCAGCATGTGGACGCGCCCGGCGCGCGCGCCATTGACGCTGCCCACGGCGGAGCGAGAGGCGCTGACGGCAGAGGCCATGAGCAGATGCAGCACCCGATGTGCAATGAGGATGGAGTGCGTCTCGCGCAGAGGTGCGAGATGCAGTGAAGAAAGTGCCTCACTGCGCGCAAAGCAAAATGGCGGATCAAGCGGCTCGATTGGGCGGCGCACTGTGCGGCGAGTGGGTCACGCCGACGCAATTGTAGTGAACGCCTGCACAACCGCACAGAGCTCACAACGACTGTTATCTGAATTGCCCAGTCCAGCACAACATACAATAAACGCAACTAATTGCATCACTTCGTGCATCTCACTGCAGGGCTAGATATTGATTCAATGCGTGCCAAGCCCCACGACTGCCGTCGCAGCAATAAGCTTGGAAGGCACGCCCCGCCGTTCGCGAACGAACAATTCCACTAGTCTGTTTGTTGCTGGCCAGCCCCCAAGGAGTGGACCGAGACGTCATGGAGCGTCTGCACGTGAAAGCTGCTTAGTCAGGGCTTACCTCAGTTGCCCCAAATGTCGTTTCTAAGTCCCCGTTCCCGAGGTCTTGGAGGAATCTGGGGTAGCTTAGCTGATTGGAGCGCGTCGCCAACACCATAAGCCGACATGAAGCGAGGAGTCTTCAGCCGAAAGTCCGCACTCACTCCTTCCGCCTGTGGTATGGGGTAAATCAATTGTCCTGCTCTCTGCTGCATAGCGATTACTACCATTCACTGCTGTTGAACCACACACAGTATCATGGCCGCCAGAGCACCTTCCTTACGCGCTTTCTCGCGCGGCTTGCGCAGACCGCAACCGCCACAAGCACCGCTTCGCCCTACACGGCACACTACATCCCACAACAAACCGTACTCTGCTGCAGCTACCGGGGCAAGATTGAACGTGCCACTGGAGTATGATTCCACACCACTCCTAAATCACACCTCGAAGTCGGCACTCGCGAACCCGGAGCTGCCAGAGCATATACGCAAAGGTCAAACAAAGCGTATCAATTTATACACTGCTGTGAATGAGGCTCTTCGCCATGCCTTACAAACCGATGAGAGAGTCCTTGTCTTTGGCGAAGACATTCAGTTTGGTGGTGTCTTCCGCTGTACGATGAACCTCGCCGCAGACTTTGGCACAGAGCGCGTGTTTAACACACCACTCAGCGAGCAAGGATTAGTCGGATTTGCTATAGGAGCAGCAGCTGAGGGGATGAGACCAGTTGCTGAAGTCCAATTCGCCGACTACGTCTTTCCAGCCTTTGATCAGATCCACAACGAAGCCGCCAAATACAGGTATAGGTCAGGAAGCACAGGGGTGCACTGTGGTGGACTCACAATCCGAATGCCGAGCGGCAGTGTGGGCCACGGAGCACTGTACGTGGATACCTTGTTATAGCTCGTACTCTCGCTCACCCTATATAGATACCACACACAGTCGCCAGAAGCTCTCTTCACGCATACGCCTGGCCTGCGAGTTGTGGTTCCCCGGTCTCCAATCCAAGCGAAGGGTCTTCTACTCTCCTCTATCCGTACCGCCGATCCTGTCATATTTATGGAACCCAAGATCCTGTACCGCGCAGCTGTCGAACAGGTCCCTGTTGACGCGTTTGAGCTACCTCTCGACAAAGCTGAGGTCCTCAAGACTGGCAAAGATGTAACGATAATCTCGTACGGTACACCGCTCTACACATGTTCGGCTGCGATAGCAGCTGCGGAAAAGGATTTCGGATGTAGTGTAGAGCTGATCGATCTTCGCACCATCTACCCGTGGGATCGTGAGACGGTATTGAATAGCGTCAAGAAGACTGGAAGGGCTATTGTGGTACACGAGAGCATGATGAATGCTGGAGTCGGTGCTGAAGTCGCAGCAACGATTCAAGAGCAGGCCTTTCTAAGACTGGAGGCACCAGTCAAGAGGGTCGCAGGTTGGGCGACACACACTGGTCTGGTCTTCGAGAAAATCATCATTCCAGACGTTACGAGTGAGTCATTCTGTCCTTTGCAGCCAGTGAGCATCTACTAACGTGTGTGTAGGAGTGTACGATGCCATCAAAAAGACTATAGACTACTAGACGTGGCGAGTACTGCAAAGGAAAAAATACTGAAAAGGCTTACAGTTCGTGATCGACCTGAAACATGCAGTTATGAAACCTAGGATGCACATCTGATGCGCAAATCTGACCTGACGCCCGATACACCGTTGGGCGGAAGCTGTAACAGCTGACGTCACAGATCGTCAAAAACATCAAGGCGTAAGAGCTTCGATCGTTGCTCCTCATAGACCCGCAACAATGATCTGACAACGCCCAAGTCAACTGTGATCCCTTCTTCCCACTCATACCCTCTTCATATCAATGCTACAATGCCATTCCTCGAGAATAGACTCCTAATCCAATATATCAGCCCACCCAACAATTACATCGGATCTACGCTGTTCCTTTCCTACATCGTAGTCGCACTCTACCTCACTTCCACGATCGGGCACTCGCTCTACACCCAGTACACGTCTGCGTTCCATTCTCACGCAGCCTCACCACCAAGCAAGTTCAAGCAAAATGGCGCTGGGCAAGTCGAGACTAGAAATGCGCGCGCTCGACACATCAAAATCTACCTTAGCCTAGCATTTCTCAGCTTCGCTAGTATTTCCTGGCACATGCTCGGCTTTCTTATCACCTCGATCCTAAATTGGAACAACACGTCGAGTCGTAATGTGTTCGTGGTACTGGGCGACAACGGGCTTCTGAAGCTAAAGAGCTGGATGCTGGAAACAGGACTATTCAATGACTTCGCCAGGCAACTAGTTGGCGACCGTGAAAGCGCCATATGGGCACAACTCGCCATCCTAGCAACATGGGGATGGAACCTCTGGATGGCCCTGAAAGGTACATTGACCTCCTCCTTGTTTCCAACCCATCCATCGACTAAGCTAACACCCGTACCTAGGTCGCCAATACAACTTCACCACCCGCCATCTTCTCCCATTTATCGTCCTCGGCCAGAATCTGCCCATCAGCTTCTCAGCTGCCCTGTTCATTATACAACTGCACCTTTCCTCTCCGGACGTCAACACCTCCAAAAATTCCTACCAGCCCACTTCCCATCCGAACCCTATTGCCTCCCCCCTCTTACCCACCATAATACTCAACGCTATCCTCCTCGCACAACCCTCCCTTCGAACCCATCCGCACTTCTCCACCCTCGTGCTCGCAGAGCGACTCCTTCTTTTCCTCCCGCACACGGGCATGTTGAAGCTGAGTGATGCGGATATCAAGAGGTGTGCGGCGGTATCGGGAGGATTTGTGGTAGCAAATTGGGCGATGTTGAGGAAGGGATCGGCTGTCGGGGATGTCCTAAGGGTGCTGTTGGGTGGTAGAGGGGAGGCGGTGGGGACCTTGGCGTGGGATGTGATTGGGAGTGCGGTGGTGTGGGTTGTGTTGAGCTGGGGAGGTGGAGTTTGATGTATACTTTTGGGAGCTTGTGGCTGAACTCAGAATGTGTTTACAAGGATTTTGGAAAGAGGCAGTAGCCAACAAAATAAGGTCAAGGCGATCCCAGATTCGAAGCCAACAATGCTGGATAAATAGACCCGAAAACGTCTCAAATGTACAAATTGTTGACATAATTGGAGTTCTGACTGGTTTCTGTCGGATCAAATCCTTCCATTGCTTCGACTAAGACAGCTTTGTGACCATCGCATCTCAAGCCCTTCCACTACTCTTACAAATGTCCATCCATCTCTCCGTCTCCAGCTGAATTGCATCCATCTGTAGATCTATCAGCTTCACTAAAGGCGTATTTGGCGCCTGCTTTCTTAACACCTCATTCCCCACCTCCAACAACAACTTGTTGACGTTCAGCTTAATAGCACCGGCGCGTATACACCGCTCCATCACTTCAGCCGGAAAGTCGTTTGTGCCGTGTAGAGCAACCAACACGCGCTTACTGATCTGCTTGTCGATGGCTTCAAGGCGGTCGAAATGTATCTGACCCTCTGCAGGGCCGGAAGGCCCGTAGTCGCCGTGCACGTTGCCGACTGAGGGTGCAAGGATGTCGATGCCTGCTGAGATGAACTTGTCAACGTCTTCGGGGGAGGTGAAGAGTGCTAAGCAGGACAGTGAGTATGTGTGGTGAGGTATGGTGGTCGGAGGCGTTCTCAGTACCTTCAAGATCCCCAGTATCTGCAATGCCATCCTCGCCTCCATTTATCCTGCCGCTTTCTGCCTCCACGGCAATGCCTTTCGCGTGGCATTCTTTCGTCAAGCGCTCAGTCTTCTCGAGATTCTCGGCCTCTTCGTGATGCGACATGTCGACCATGACAGAATCGACAGGTAGCGTCGCGATGATCTCGCGGATTTGTGCTTCGTTTTGCGCATGATCGACATGAAGCGACAAGGGGACAGTTGCACTCTTGACTGCATGTGCAGCTGCATGCGTAAGTAGGGGTAGTTGTACGAGGGTTGAGGGGAAAAGTTGAATGATCAAGGGCGAGCGCTTCGCCTCAGCAGCACGAACGAGCGCTGTGAGCTGTTCGACATTGTAACTGGTGCTCTGTGAGTGCTTTGTTTCTGTGATGGTGACAGCAGCAGCCTACGCAATGGCTGCAAGAACGCCGTATTTGCCTTCGGCAGCCGCGTTGAGAATGCGCAACGTGCGATTATTTTGGAGATTTGCCATCTTGTCTGGGAAAACTTCCAAGAATGAACAAGAAACGTGGAGGTTTGTAAGGTTGTCTTCAATAGCAGGAGCTCATACTATCTCAGTCCTCGAGATATCCTAGCTATGACCTTTTGGCGGAGAATCGACCGGCGGAGGTCTTGCGGCATTGGCTCAACGCGATTGGTGCTCGACTCGAGCCTCCACAACACAAAGAGATCGAGCCAAAAATGGTAAGAATCGTTCGTAGACTCGCGGGGGCTGCCGACTAATTAATTCCCGTGCGATAAAGGACGGGCCCCGTCTCGAGGCAAAGCTGGTAGATGTGGAGGCTGATCTTTGCTCCTGTCATCTACCCCGCATCGCAAACCCCACACCATCTGGCGTCGGTAGTGTGAGCGAGATGTGGATCCTGGAGGATAGGGCTTGTACACTTGTACCTCGCGTCGTGTCTGAAGCACATGGCAACGTCGCGAGGATAACATTTCGTATAGATTCTGCTTCGCCTCTGGTGTATGCTCGCGCGAGAGCTTTCGGTAGTTAGAAGGCAGGAACGTGCGCTACATTCCCAGTAACATCATATTGGACTCATTGGTCAAGTGTGTTTGCTCATTCTTGTGCGTGCCAGTGATTTGTAAGGTCTTGTAGGAGGCTCTTGGGCGGGAATCTTGTCACCTCAAGTGTTTTCTCCAGAAGATGTAACACGCACGCTTGCTTTGCCGGGTCGCGTGCTGCAAGGCCGGCTACATCAGTGTCAGTTGAGTAGAGCAGCGACTAGTGTCGAGGGAACTCACCTGCATATAGAGCCCTTACGTTTATCATAGCTGTCGGAATTTCCTTAGCCTGGTACGTACTGGCGATTCCACAAATCATCTCCACGCTGTCGTCAAGTAACCTTTGCCGGCTGCGCATATCTTCCATCCCGCCCAGCGAAGGCTCATTGATTGCAACGAGTATGCGGGAGAAGTGATAAGTCTGTATAGCTGCAGCGTGAGATGGTGGGTGAATCCATATGGGCGAAACGGACCCGTCGTGGGCTGGCACCGCGGATCTATAGATTGGCTGAAACGAAGATCCTAAGATGTTATACCAGTCGCCCAAAGCCTGTGTGAGCTTCTTGGCCTGGTCTATCCTCGTATCAACATCGTACTTCTTGATAGCCTCATTGGACGCAAAGTCCACACATCTCCCGCAGATATAGATGATCCTGAGACAGAGCTCATCAGGGGTCAGATCATCGAGCCGTCGAAGCGGCCTCCAAATGGTCAGTACCCTACGACCTTCTCGAAATGCTACCCAGGAATCTTGGCGTATCCAGGCCCACCAGGCTGCTCTACGGAGCGGATCCTTACATTCACTGCATGGTCGTCAGTCATATGTTGATCGAGATCGTCATGTCCGAACGCATTGGTCCAAATTCGAGTTGTACAGTACGATGACTACGAAACAAACCCGTGCAATATACGTACCCATTATTGTTCTGCGACCGTTGTATCCAGAAAATGCCACGTAGGTGGCGCTCCCATGCGCCATTATTATACTGACCTTCGGCATCGAACATCTCATATGTGCTGATCAATAAAGCCGTTGCTATAATTTCCCTTGACTTTGAATAACTTCCTTGGTTCAAATTTTGCGACAAATAATGGAGCGTTTCGTAATAATATTGCGTCGCAACATTGAGTAGGGGATTTACTATGTGAGAATCACTTGCGGGTTGCGGCATTGAAGGTTGACTGAGCGCAGCAAGATGCCGTGCTGCCACTGCTAGCAGCGACTTTAGCAGGCCCAGATTGTGCACTGCTAGACGGGGAACTGCTGTCGAGAACTGTCGAGTCGGGTCGCAAACGTCGAGTATCGGACCTACTACGGTAACGTAATGTTGGAACAAGACCAACTCATCCTCAGTAATGGGGATAGTCTCGATCGAGTTCCAGTGATCGTGTACCAGAGAAGGTAACCTCTGCTGCTGATATGGAGATGCAATTCGATCGGCAGGGGAGTCAAGCTCATCACTGGGGTCTTGATCTGGTGACCTCAATTGAGGATCAAGCGCCGGCTCCTCTCGTTCGGGGGTATCTCTTTGTGATCGACGTGGTTTCTCAACGTCTAGGTTTAAGTTGTACTTGGCAACGTTCTGAATTGCATCTTCAGCAAGCAGATCATACCACTCATAGGGGGCTGAGTTCGGCGAAGGCATTGACGCAATACTGCCAGTTGTCATTGGCGAGTCGAACTGCAGCTCCGGAGAATTTGTGAACTGCGTGTCACTTGTGATCGACCGCCTGGCCAGCGCCGGCGATGTACCTGGCTGCGCAGGTGGCGTCGACCCATTTGTTGCTGTACTTGTCGGAGCATCGTTTGCAGATGCATATCGACATTCCCTGTCTGATTTGATACATGTCGCGCAACGTGGTCGCTGTTCATCGCATTTAATGCGGCGCCCTCTGCACGTCAAGCTGGGGATCTAGTCAGCTTGAGTTGTCAGGAGCATACAGGTAAAATTACGAATCCCGTTGATCGGTGGGACAATGTCACGGGAAACGCATCGATGTACACCTGGACAGCTAGCCTAACCAACGGCGGCCTGTGGCTCACTCACCAACCTGTCGTCGTCCTCAATCCCCTTGCTCTGGAAGGACGCGGCTTCCGCGGTTTAGAGGCGCCTGATGATGTGACCGGCATCTTGTATAGGGCTGCGCATGCTGAGGTGCCTTCGTCTCGAGGTCGACCTGGGCTCCGATCAGGCGACGCGTAGATGGGCTGATTTGCTGATTTCGTGTTCTGTGGGGACACGAGAACGGTTTTGTTACCGGCAGTTCAGCACTGCGGAGGCGGGCAGGCACGACCACGTGATGCACTTCAGTTCTCTGTGCACCTGGCGCTTTGACGTCTTTGCAAATGGTCATGCAAGATCTGTTCTGAGTCCTGCAGCTCACAGGACTAGGTTTCCTCAGGAAGACGGCTCGGCTGCATTCGATAGCGTACCCGAGTTCTCGCGAGCAGCTCTTGGCTCGAGGAGGCTCAAACTCTTGATCCTAACCGCACCTTGGCTCCTTGCATATTTCGATGGCAATGTGCGTAGCGTGTGTGGTAGAACACGATGAGATCCGGACAAGAGACAGCATTTTTTACATGGAAGACCTGTGTTGGGGACCCTGTCTCGATGGATTGATCGAGTTAGTTAGGTGTGCCTAGGTGTGGTGTTGTGCCGCACTTTCCCGTCTGGGGTCTCGCGGCGTGCGCTTGCCCACCGTCTAGTAAGTCACCCCGCAACCATCACTTTAGAATGAAGAAACGTGTATCAGATCATGTGTAACATTTATCTATGGGAATCAAACTCGTCAACCATTACTAAACTCCTTCCGATGCATCATGTCCTATATAAATCCGGTAACCCTGCCTCTACCACGCACCCACAATTCCAGCAATGGGAATGTCAATGCCCGTTGTGTATGAAGCACAGTCGCTCAGCAGGTAGACATAACCTCCACCGAGCTCCCTAGGGTCGGCCAATCTGGGCATGCCGCCATAGTAGAACATTTTCTCTGCAAAGTCCGGTGCGCGCTCAATCTTGTACGTCATTTGTGTCCTGACGAAGCCGGGTGAGATGCTGTTGACGCGTATGCCGTGCTTCGACCATTCCATCGCAAGCGTGTGTGCCATATTCCGGACAGCCGCCTTGGTACCGCCGTATGGTGCAGATGGTCCAGCACGATTGGGACGATACGATGTCATCGAAGCTGTGAAGACAACGCTGCCTTTGATGCCCAGCTCAATAAATTTCTTTGCGGCGGCGGTGGCGCAGTAGTAAGCACCGAAAACGTTGAGGTGGAACATTTGCTCGAGTTGAGCCTGATCGAAGTTCAAAGCTGGCTGGTGCTTCGTCATGCCTGCGTTAGCAACCATGCCGTGAATGGCGCCAGCTTGAGCAACAATCTGGTCGACTGCTGTTGTGACGCTCTCCTCCGAAGTCACATCGCAGTTCAGGTAGTGCACACGCTTGGGGAAGGCCTTCTGGAGTGCTTCGAACTCCTCACCGGGCTCGAATAGGTCCAGAGAGAAGATTTGAGCGGCATCGTTTGCAAGGAAAACCGTCGCAAGGCCGAGGCCAATACCACGGTTGGCTCCAGTGATGGCAATGACTTTGTTCTTCAAAGAAACTTTCCAGTCGAAGTCCTCGCCAGGCATTGTCGATGTGTATGGTGGGATACCTGTTTGCTCGACGATCTCAGGCTTGCTATTGGCTGAGACATTGGTAGGCGCGGATGCAGCTTCGAAAGCAATAGCTGAAGGAGACATTTTGAGGTTGGATGATTTGGTAGCTCTGACGAGAGGAAGGTAAGGCGAAAGGAGGGGAAGACAGGGCTACTGATATAGATTGAGCCTGCCCCAAGGAACGTTTAAGTATCGCACGACTCCCACGAGTCCACTCACTGTGTGGCAATCGAGACTAGACGGACATTGCCGACTCAATCGGCAGAACAACAACGCCCAAAGGAACGTGTCCACGGCATTGCGCCGATTTGCGCATCGAGGTCGCTCGCAACGAGCTGATGAACTAAATCCCAGGCTAGCGTCTCCTCCCCCTTCCCCCATCATTTTTCTCCGCATCTCGAACTACGCTAGTCACCGTCTCGAGGTAAATCTTCTGGAAGGTCGCCACAGGCTCCCGGACCACAGCAGAGCCCTGATCCGACCACCTAGGGGCCAATGGTAGGGTGTTGCCAACCACAATCCTCAACTCGTGTCGTGAACACTTGTTGACATCAGTCCATTTCTGGGGTTCTGGGGTTGGACCCGCGAATCTGGGGTGGCCTAAGCTTGTTCAAAACATCGCCAAAGAGACCTGTTTGTAGGCTCAGCTGCTTCTCTATAAAGCTCCGACGGAACCTCTCCATCGGGACCGTCATCACAGCTCCATCCATCGGTTGGACTTGAGATAGAAAAATTCTCGATATCCCTTTTCCTTGGCTCAACCATCCGCGTCTCGCGCCTCCCTTGTTAAGTCTATCTAAAAACACTATGGAGACTCCGCAGTCTTACGAAGCAGGCGATTTGAAGGCGATGGGTACTAAAGACCATGTTGAAGTTTCTGAGCAGCTGACATGGACGCCTGAGGAGGAGAAGAAGCTCGTCCGGAAGATCGACCTATATCTGCTTCCGACGATCTGGCTCATGTACCTTCTTAGTTACATGGATCGCACAAAGTAAGATATCCTACTTAATTGCCAATCGCTGTACTTTACTAACGCGAAAACAGCATTGGCAATGCCAAAATTGCTGGTATGGCGGACGATCTCAAGCTCACATCAAACGAGTACTCTATCGCGCTGGTCGTCTTCTTTGTGACCTACGTGGCTTTCGAACCAGGGTCCAACATGATCCTTGTGAGGTGGAAGCCATCTTTGTATCTACCTACTATCATGGCGATCTGGGGTGGCTTGACCTGCGTAATGGCTGCGATTCAGGACTTTCACCACCTGGTTGTCCTGCGCATCTTCGTAGGCGTCTTCGAAGCTGGCTTTGGTAAGCATCTAGTAGACATTGTGAGGATCATCTAAAGCTGACTGGAATATAGCCCCTGGTATCTTGCTCATCATCTCCTCCTGGTACAAGCGTGATGAACAGTCTAAGCGTTTCGGTGTATACATGTCAGCAGCCATCCTGTCTGGATGTTTCGGAGGTTTACTAGCTGGTGCTATAACTGGTGGTATGGAAGGCACCGGAGGACTGCGTGGGTGGCGATGGTGAGTCAAGATGTGTTATAGATGCCTGTGGCCATGATTAACGCGCTTAGGCTCTTCATCATTGAGGGTATTGCAACAATTGTATGGGCGGGAATATCAGCTTTCATCCTCCTTGACTTCCCGGCCACTAGCACTCGCTTGACCGAACGCGAGCGCGCAATCGCCGTGGCCCGTCTCCGAGAAGGCGGTGTCAAGTCGTACAGCGAGGGTGATGAGCGCATGGGCAAAGTCAAGTCCCTCAAGCTTGCCATCCTCGACTGGCGCACTATCGGCTTCGTTCTGGGCTACATGGTAAGTTTCTCCACAACACATCTCACGACTCTTCCTAATGATTCGAACAGGTCATTGTTGGTTCCAGCACCCTCAGCTACTTCTACCCTACTCTCGTGACCGGCCTCGGCTATACCGACCGCGTACAGGCGCAGTATATGACCGCGCCCATCTATGCTGTTGCCTTTGTCTGCACAGCCATCACAACCTTCTTCGCCGATCGTGTATCCAACCACCGTGGTCTGCTGATCGCGTCGTGGCTCGCCTTCGCGCTCATTACTGCTATCTGCGTCTGCACCGTCTTCGATTTCACTGCGAGATATGCGCTTCTGGTGCTCATGGCTGCTGGACTGTGGTCAAGCAATGCACTCGCATTAAGTTTTGCAAGTGCTACCTTTGGTGACATGGAACCAGAGGTCCGCGCCATTGCGCTTGCCCTCGTTAACGCGATGGGTAACCTCGCGCAGATCTACGGTGCTTACCTCTTCCCTGCAGAAGACAAACCGAAGTACCTCATGGGTTTTGGTGTCATCTCGGGAATGCTTGGATTTGGTACACTCGTGTACGTCTTCATGCATGTTGCCTTGCGAAGAAAGGAGGGTCTCGGCTTGTTCTAAGAAAGTCTTATTTATCTTATCCTTCTCTCAGGAGAGATGGTATACTCGATTATATAGATGTAAATATCATTTCTTGCAATTTACTTGACTATGATTGTTCATACTTGCACTCTAGGCCGTCAGCTCTGGAAGTTTGAGCCGGACTGCATGAACCACGCTTGCCCATCTGCTTCATGACAAATGACACAGGGAGTCCGGTAATATGGCTAGTTCATTTGGTTGATTTGCGTCCTAAGTTAGGATCCTTTGGAAGTGTCGAGTGGCTGCTTAGAGTTCGCAGGGTGCAGTAGGGTTTTCGACTCTTGACTGCAGTGCGCAAACGCGATTCTGAATTGATATGGCAGCACAGACTCGTTTTCGGTGTGGGCATCATCCTACATGGTCTCACATGTCACTGTGGTGTACACATTGTCCTTGGTCGCCCTTGAGTATGGGCAGACCTGCCTCGCCTTGTACACGACCTTTTCCAAATCTTCCTTCGAAAGTCCCTTAACCTTAACCTTCATCTCCACCCGAAGGCCCATGTCGAGATCTTTCATGCTGCCAACCAAATGTACTTTCGTCTCGACGATCGAGTCCTCGGGTGTAGTGGGCATCTTAACGTTGACACTGGGTGCGACAGCGTTCATGGCGGATTGGAAACAGGCGCCCGGTAGTTGTTAGAATTTATTCGGGATTTTCGACTCTCGCTTTGAATGCTTACCGTATCCGGCAGCAAAGAGCTCTTCAGGATTAGTCTTGCCGGCATCGCCCTTTCCTCCAAGTGCTTTCGCCATGGTTAGGTCGACCTTGAGATTCTCTCCATCAACATGGCTATCACTCGTCAGTCACACCTGTTGCTGAAATAGCAATAATGGACATACCCAACGCGAGCTCCTACGACCTTGGCGTGTGTAGAATACAGACTGGGGGCGGTCTCGGTGTTCAAGAAGCGACGAGGGACTGAGGGAACGGCTCTGTGCGACACACGCAGAGCGTTGCGGACGATTGGTGTAACCAATTTCGATGCCATGCTATCTAATTGAGGTGCTCAGCAGAATAAGTGCTCAATGGACAAGGCAAAATTGATGATGGTTGTAGACTACAAAGCTCTGGAAGGATCACGGAGAACTCAGCGTGCGTTTTTATTTAGAGCTTGTGACGTTCTCAAGTCGATGACGTTTGTACCTGTCGTTAATCTGAATGCGGTTGGTGTGGCAAGTGGGATCTCGAACGCGATCTTGATCGGAGACAATCCGAGATCTGGGGTGCAGCAACGTGCGCTAGCTTGTCGACCATGCGATGTCAGTAGTTAAACATCCTTTTCGGTTATAAGATTTGAAGCTTTACACGCCTCTGCAAGCTTGTTGAGTCCAACTCTGGCTACTAACAAGGCAAATGTGGTGTCGAGCCTCATTCTGAATCGTTGCAGTAGGTGAGTCCCTTAGAATCACCTCACCCACGCCTACCGAAGTTGATCTGCTTGCAGGAAATTCTGCATGCAAATGATCAAAAGAGACAGCGGATCAGAGTAATAGTACTGAAGTAAGTACATGTGCTACGATTGTCTTCTCATCATTAAAAAGATCACTATGAATCTGTGAATGACAACCTACGAATCCACTGTTATATAGCACCCACTCCGTTTCCCGCTAGATCGTTCTTGCCTATTTCTCTTTATTGATGTACTAGACTAACTTGTTGCTAGAAACTGTCGATGCTGGAGCGATCTTGACTTTGGAAAGAGGTGATTATGTCAAGGGAATTGTAGGTCATGTACATTGTGATGGCCGGGATTACATGGGCGAATTGATAATTTGCTTTATAGAGCCCCGCAGTTCTAGCTGAATATGATTCAGCGTAACTGACAGTCACGAGCATCCTTCGCTTTTGCGAGACAGCATTTAAGAAACACCTGGCCAAGATGGGCCTTTGAGACGGATTTATCTTAGATATAAATTTACTGATAATTCAGTTCTACATCAAAACAAGACCACGGTTTTGTAGTGTAGCGGTTATCACTCCGGATTCTGATCGTCTCAGTATCTTCCGGCAACCCCGGTTCGATTCCGGGCAAGACCTTCATTTTGCGCGCGCGATCGCCTCGACTCCTAGTTGTCTCTACGTAGGCTGTCCCATTGCATGAGCCTTGAAGGCATATATTCCTTCTTTTTTCTCTCCTCTTGGCTCGGCTCGTAGTCTGATACCAATCGGCAGGGCCACGAGAAAGCTTTGTTTTTGTGAGCCAGCACCATTAAACGAATCATCGTGCACTTTGACTCAACAACGCAATACTACGAAAGCCGTTTGTCGCAGGCAAGATAATTTATTGTGCTATAAGCGGCATTGAAGTCGTTCAGATAACGGGAATTTGCTGCGTTGGTGTGGTGTGCTGGTGAGCGGGAGACATTCTGTTAGGCTCTTTGAGTGCTGTAACAGCTTCTGCTGAGTTGCATTTGATTATCATGTGCGGCTATGATATTGTGTAATGATGCAACGAGCTTCGATTAACTTGGCCATGTAAGTCTACAACTACTTCCCGAGAAGACTGATTCCATCATGCGCAAGAAGTGAGCTAACCTCAGCAGCATCGACAGCGGAGTTGAGAGGCCCTTGGTGAGTTCATTAGTTCAAAGTTGCGTAAACGTTGAAGTACTATTTTGTCTGCGGGTAACTAGTACGACTGTGCCTGAACGCCTCCGTAATTGGTACTCTACCGTACCTGGGTAAATTGAGGTACAGCCTATGTTCTTTGCAACATGCAAGCTGGTACAGGAAGACAGTTGTAGTTGAAAGGACCATGTTATTCCAACCTTATAGCCGAGCCTGCGCGTCGCTCTCCACGACTGCAGCAAGCCACCCGACGTCTACCTCATCGCCATCTTCCACCTCCATTACCCAACTCACCCTCCCAGTCCTGCTCGAGCGCACCTCAAGTTCCATCTTCATCTGCTGAACCACGCAGATCACATCGCCGTCCTTGACAACATCACCCTTGTCAACCAGCACCTCGACCAACTTTCCAGGAAACGGGATCGCCACGTGGCTTACATCATTCGGGTTGGCGCGGCGATGCTGACTTGTCGATGCGGCTGCGGATGCACTTGTCGAGGACATTGTGAGGGTGTATGGCGTGCTTGAAGATGAAGTGCTGAAGAGTATCTCAGCACTGAGCGATGTTGGAAAATCATTGCGCAGAACTCTCGTTAGCTCCAAATGATGGGTAGCTTGCGTTTGAGCTGTGCCAGGGGCGGAAAGGGAAAGTGACCATGCATCACCCTTGCGGAAGAGCGCATTCGTAGTACTGACAGCCATGGGATATTTCGCAGATGGTGAATTCTCTAGTAGTCTGTTGTCGGAGGATGTAAGCTGTCGGCTCGCTTCTAGTAGACTGGACTGGTGACTTTCAAGCCACTGCGTGTCACATCGACCGTCCAGGAAGTCACGATGCGAGACGATAGTGCGGAGAACGGAGATGTTGGTTTTCACTCCAGAGATTGAGGTGTCTTCTAGCGCACATTGTGCCTTCTTTACCACATCTTTCCAGGAAGAGGCAGTAACAATGATCTTCGCAATCAGACTATCGAAATCTGCGGAGACGATAGCAGGATGGCCGCTGACAAGATGTGTGTCGACTCTAATTCCATTACCAGATGGGAATCTGAATTCAGTGATCTTGCCTATAGATAAGGACCAATCGCTGCTAACGTTCTCGGCAGTGATACGAAGCTGAATCGAATGCGCTGGTGGAGGAGACTGAGGAGAACGGATCGCGTTCGGCAGCACACAGGTACTCAACGATGCACCTTGAGCGAGCAGAAGCTGTGCTTTGACGATGTCGGTCAGTGCGATGGATTCGGTGATGGTGTGCTCGACCTGAAGGCGTGGGTTGACCTCGAGGAAGTAATAACTTTTCGTGTTTGGATTGACCAGGAACTCAAAGGTACCAAGGGAGAAGTAGTGAACCTGTTCTGTCAATAGTAGAACTGATTCCTCGACACGTATGAACTTACGTATCGAGCCATCTTCAATGCGTCCTCAATCACTCTTGCGATCAAGTCTCGATCTTCGATAACACTTGGTGCAATCTCAACAACCTTCTGATACCTACGCTGTATGCTACACTCCCTTTCCCATAGATGCGTCACATCCCCACTTCCATCACCTATGATCTGAACTTCAATGTGCCGGAAACCATCTACTGCAGCTTTCTCAGCAAACAGTTGTTTAGACGGACTTTCTTCCATAGCTCTTTTGACTGATGATGCAAGTTGCTCATCGCTTTGAACAAGTCGAATACCGCGACCGCCCCCACCGTCTACAGCCTTGACCATGATGGGATATCCGATCTCAGCTGCAAATTGGCGGACCTGGTTCACGTCACTGGTTGGCGATTGAAGTGCCGGCGAGACAGGAACATTACCTAATAAGAGTTAACATAGAACGAGAGAAATTGAAGACCTCTCTTACACTGCTCAGCAAGCTGTCTCGCTTTCAGCTTATCGCCCGTGTGTGACAATATCTCCCACCCTGGACCGACCACGACAGAACCGGTTTCTTTCCACACCCTTTCCGCGAAGACATCTGACTCGGAGAGGAACCCATAACCAGGGTGCACTGCGTCGATCTCGTGTCGCTTGACAATGCCAATCAGATCATCGATGCTCATGAAAGATGCTGCAGACGGCAGCTCGATAGCAGTAGTAGCCTTAATGGCGTGTGAAGAATCTCCTGCGATATAGATGCCATAGGTCTTGATACCAAGTTCTCGAGCTGAGGCTATAATCCTCGTTGCAATTTCTCCCCTACCACTTTTGTCAGCGGCTTGTATGTCTTGTATCGATCCTCTCCACCAACCTGTTGGCAACCAGTAGGCTTTTTATCTGCTTTTTGGGTGGGCCCGACATGCTAGATGCAATTTCGTTGCTGATGGATCGAGACCAGAAGTATGACGAGGTGTGGAGTATCTGAACAAGTCGCAATATCTAAGGTTTAAAGCTTTAAGAGCACTCGAAGGTGTATTGCTACTCTTAAATTCGAGAATGATCGAGATTTCTCTTCGCCGTGAGAATGACAGCTCAACGAGTTGGATGTATTCAAAGAAAGCTGGTCGTTCCTGTCTGAGCCGTACAACTTCGTAGTAGGCGCGGATCCGATTCGGTTAGGTTGCGCGGGGAGCTACCTTGAGCCTCGGTTCCCCAGCTTTTCCCCAGACAATACTATCCGAACATCGCGATGTAAGCTGCTCAGTCGCTCCGCACCAGGAGCAATTTTTCAACCCAAGCCCTTTCTTAGATCAGTGTTCACACGATCCATACGTACCGTATATATACATACGTCTAAGTCCCAATGGCTGGCCAGAAAGTGCCACCACCAGCGTCCGAAGATGCGACTCAATCCTCAACAACAGCGACCGACCGTCTAGCTCAAGTCAGCGCGCACATCGAGCCCAACACACCCAAACGTCGCCGAAGAACGGGGGCAGATGCTGATTTCCCTGCGGATTACTCAGATATCTTGGGACAGATCAATACTCTCCGGATGATTGCAGCAACACCGAATACGAAGAACAGGGGTTACGTGCGACAAAAGCAGGCTGGCAAGCTCTGGGTGCGCGAAAGGGTTGAACAACTACTAGACCCTGGGAGCTTCCAAGAAGTTGGAAGCGTCAGCGGCACGGTCAAGTGGAAGCAGACAGGGCCGACAAGCGAGCAGCCCGCTGAGTATGTGCCGTCCAACAATGTGCAAGGCTTCGGGCGATTGAAAGGGAGGAAGATAGTGTTCACGGCGGATGACTTCTCAATCCGGGCCGGGCACGCTGATGGAGCATTGATGGAGAAAACGGTAAGTTAAGGCTAGATCAAGATCCAGACTGTTACTGACATTTGAATAGATCTACATGGAAAAGCTGGCGATAGCACTCAAACTACCTATCGTGAAGCTCGTCGACGGATCGAGTGGCGGTGGAAGCGTGACGACAATTCGATCCACTGGATTCTCCTACGTTCCTCCTCTCCCGTCCTTTGCACAGGTAGTACAGCAGCTGAACCTGGGAATTCCAAATCTTGGGGCTGTCGTAGGGCCAGCTATTGGCTTGGGGGCGGCACGAGTAGTAGCTTGTCATTTCTCCGTCATGGCTGCTGACATTGGCTCACTTTTCAACGCGGGGCCCAGCGTCGTTGCCAACGCAACATTCGAAGAGGGTCTTTCCTTCACAGACCTCGGCGGACCCATGATGCACTGTACCAATGGTACTATTGACAACCTTGCACCGGACGAAGCAGGATGTTTCGAACAACTGCGCACCGTATTGAGCTATCTCCCAGACGTTGGCACTAAGATGCCACCAACAGTCAAATGCGAAGACGCCATCGACCGAGTCTCTGAGAATCTCCGTACCATCATCCCGCGCTCCAAAAACCGCATGTATAACCCTCGCGCCATTATAACAGAGGTCGTAGACCGCGACTCCTTCTTCGAGATCGGGGCGCTTTGGGGCACAACAGCTATTGTCGGACTTGCTCGCCTAGGAGGAAAACCTGTCGGGGTTGTCTCACTGAATTGCGAAGTCAATGCCGGTGCGCTCGACGCACTCGGCAGCCAGAAGATCACACGTATGTTGAAACTTCTTGACGTGTTCAACATCCCACTTGTCCAGTTTGTCGATATCCCAGGCTATGCGATCGGTACTGTGGCGGAGCGCACAGCGACCATGAGACATGGTGTCACGCTTGCTGCAACCTATTATGCCACTACGATGCCTATTTTCAGTGTTATCGTGCGCCGCGTATACGGTGTTGCAGGTGGGATCATGCTCGACTGTCGAGACCCGAGAATGCGAGTTGCATGGCCCTCAGGGCTGTGGGGCTCGCTGCCGCTGGAGGGTGGGATTGAAGTTGGGCATTCGTTCGAGCTGAAGGAGATCGAGCGGAAGCAGGGCAAGGACAAGAGAGATGAGAGGTACAAAGAATTGGAGGATGAGTACAAACGGCTCATGAATCCCGTTCGCACCGCCAATGCTTTTGGTATTGAAGAGATCATCGATCCAGCCTACACAAGAAGGGTCTGCTGCGAGTGGGTTGGGCATGTGTATGAGAGTCTACTCCCGCAGAGAATTATGGAGAGGATTGCCGGAAAACTGAATCCGATCTTCACGTAGACAAAAGATGAGTGGTGCAAGGCACTGTCGCTGGATTGCTATGCTCAAATGGGGTATCATGTTCAATCGAAGGTAATCTTCTTGGCAGCCTTTGCGCCCCCGAGATCGATCTTCAGCTTCTTACTCTCTTTGGCTGCCTTTGCGGCTGCCCACGAGGGATGCAAAGAACCTGTGTCGTCCTTCTTTGGTCCCGGCTTCTTTACTTCAGTTTCATCTCTTCTCTTGCCTAGCGGCGCAGCGTTCTCTCCGCTAATTACTGGCCCACGCCCGCCCTTCGCCTTCATGCCCCTCTCGGCTGCTCTGCGATCTTTCCGATTTCCTGGTCGTGCATCGCTGCTGACCGCACCCCGTTTGGCGTCCCAGCCCCCCTTGCGCTCATTCTTCTCGATGTGCTTAGCTTTCGCGCCATACTTTGCTTCTGCGATTTTCTGGCGAGCGCGTTGACCGCGACGGTTCTTGCGTGGCTTCTCATCAAGGTCGGATGCAGATTCGTCACCTGAGAAGTAGGCTGCGTGACTAAGACCAGGGAGGAAAGTTGATGTGGATGCTTGCACTGTGTCCTTGGGCGGTTTGGGTCTGGCTGAGCTGGTGAGAGAAACCGATGAGGCGGAGTCCGAATCCATATCCTTGGGACCAGGGGGTGGCAACATGGAGCGACGGACGGGCGCGTCCGAATTAGATGCATCGTTGCTGAATCCCCCAAAAGAGTCGGCGTCCGGGTCGCTCGCAACTGAGTCGTATGCGCCATCGCTGTCTTGGACGCTCGGTGGACGGTCGTCCTCAGACAGGTCGCCGTCGCTCTCTTCGCCTGACGACGGCGCCGCTATCCGTGAACTGAATAGGCGCGCTGCAACACCGTCCTCGTCGCTGAGATCCAGCATGTCCGCATCTTCGTCGTCTGTATCGTCGTTGCCCTGAACACCAACCTTGCGCTTCTTGTCCGCCTTGTCTGCGGAGTGTTCTTTCTTAGCAGCCCCAGGGTTGGCAGCGCCCTCGCCGCTCCCTACGATTTCCTTCAAGTCGTCGATCAATGCATCCATCTCCTTCTTCACCGCAGCGACTTTGTACAGCCGGGCCAGCACATTCAGTCGTGCCGAATCCGCGTCAGCCTTCTCTACTTCCTTCACATTCTCGGGCAACGCCGCGTGGTCTTTTAAAGTCTTGACCTTTGCGATGGTACGCCGCACAAGCTGCTCGGCAACCTTCTCCAGGTCAAGCGCCTTCAGGACCCTGTACTCTGCGTCCAGGCGCGAAAGAGCCTTGGTATCCCTCTTTTGCACCGCTGTCTTTTTACGTCGGCTATGCTTCTGGCGTTCGAAGCCTGCGCCGAGGCGGAGTGCGGCCACGAGGGGCTTTTGTGCAGCGGTGATGCGCCCGGTGATGGCTGTTCTTTGGCGCTTGAAAAGCTTGTCGGCGGCAGGCGCTGTATCGGAAAGAGCCGGCGAGGCTTCAGATCGCTTGCGTTTGGCCATTGGACAGGCCGACTTTTGTGTGTGTGTGTGTGTGTGTGTGTGTGTGTGTGTGTGTGTGCGCGTTCCTGTCGGCGTTGGTGTTCAGAGGACCCTAGGTAGCGGAAATTTTTGGCACAGGCAGGTGTAATCGATAAGCATTCGGCTGCACCTGCTGTGGTCAGACTTGGGCTGTCCTTGCACCCATGTCCGCGGCCCCTCCTATAGGTCAATGTGATTGGACAGGAACTCCCTGAATTAACACATGTTGCATCTACCTACTGGCAAGGCATGGCATGTTCGGCTGCGAATCACTTTAAGTAACATGTCAGCGACGCTGCGTCGGGCTCATGACTGGTTCGCCAATCGAGAGATATCGGCGCTGCGAAGTCTCTCGCTTGAGACAAGGACTTCTCTAGGCAACCATTGCTTCAGCGCGCCACCCGGTCTCCCTATCACTTCTGGTAATCCGTCATCTTCTCCGCCAGCAATCATTATTCCGAGCGCAGTCCCAGTAAGCCAAGCCCAGACCATACCCTCTCCTGAGAACCCTGCTGCAATCCACTCTCCACTACCTTCCATGCCACTGTCTGCTTTCTGTTTGTTTGGGACATTACGACCGGTGAAGATCGTGTCCAACCGACCAACAAGAGGCAGGTTGTCTCCTGTCAGACCGATGATGCCTGACCAGGCTTGCTTGATTTCAGCACCCTGGCCCCACCTTGGTGCGAAGACCGACGGGAATATGCCCATGAGATGTGCCATTGTGAGACCGTCAAGCGCGGCGCCGTCATCATACAATCCCACTTGATCGATACCTTGCTTCAAAGACCGCGTGAAACCACCACCTAACATTAGATCCCCTGGTCTGCTATCTGATGCTGATGGTCGCTGTGTTACGTAGTCAAAAGCAGTACCGTAGATCACGCTCCATGAACGGCTCCCTGCACAGTCGGGAAATTGCTGCGCTGGCTGCTGAGCAGTCATATGTGCCCTGGCTCCTACTATCTTGTTGCGAAGACCAGGAACCAGTTGGCTTGCAAAGGCGTTTGTGGCATGAACCACATGCCGGACGTGAATCACGCCTCGACCAGTTTCCACCGCATATGGAAATCTCCTCGGTCCATTCCCAGTAACGGTGATGGACTCGACGGCGGTATTCGTCTCAATAGACAGCTCGTCAGGGAAACGGGTCAACAGGTCGTTCCAGATAGATACCGTGAAACGATACGCCCACATCGCCCCTGCTTGGTATGATAGTGCACCCACGATACTCTCATTTACATCAAATTCCTGCACACATTAGTGCTTCTTACTACACACGCAATTGAAACGCACGAATCATACCTTTTGAGCTTGGATCGTGTTCCAGATATTGATCTCGACCTCTGGGAGCCACTTCTTCATGTCCTTCACATCATCGACCGCCTTATCAAAGGTCGAACTGTCTAGGAAAAGGTCGACCGTCTCCACTTTACGTGCCTCAGCAACATGAATGTTCTCGCGCTGACACAACGCGATCAAAGTGTCTACGTGCTGCATCTGGAACCGTACCAAAGCCGCAGCTCGGTCTTTCCCGATCGACTTACTGAAGCGCGAGAAGGCCTCATAAGGCGCAACCTTGATGTGTCCGCCGTTGCGTCCGGTTGCTCCACTGCATAACTGCCGGGCCTCGAGAACGACTACCTTTGTCTCGGCGCCCTCATCTCTACGATGTTGCTCATCCAACAACGATCGCGTGATAGCGGCACCTGCGATCCCGGACCCTATCACTGCTACATCGGCCACTTGAGGTAGCTTTGGGGAGCATGCATCGACAAGGTGGGGGAAAGGAGGGTCGTTGAGCCAGTATGATGCGGTCGGATTAGGTCTCGGTTGCCCTGGAGGCTGCGATGCGCGGTTTAATGCCTGGTTGAACCCAGCGGAGAGATCTCGAAGAATGGCGATGACTGCACGCACTGTCTCGCAGAGGTTGAGGAAAGTTGAGTAAGCTGTACCCATAAGGCGAACTACTTTATCTAGACAGCAGAGCTGTAAAGATCTAAAAGGCTATAAGTTGTCGTGTATAGGCTGGCAAGTGAGTAGGTGTTGGGTTGGGTTCGGGTAGCATCCGTGATACCCGAACGCAACCTAACACCCAGTTACGCTAATTCTTTTCAGCGTAGAGTACCCCTTTAAGAAAAGTTGCATAGGCCTTATGCTAGACGCTTTATATACCTTAGTTAGGTAAAGTAAGCTAGTAAATTAGTAAGTATAAGATCTAAATTAGGTAGTTTTATATAGTACTATTAGAATAAAACTTTAGATAAAGCTTATAAGTATACTTGTTAAGGGTTATACTTTAAGTAAAGCTTATAAGTACTTCTTTAATTAGTTCTTAGAGATAAATATAGTAATAAAGAGTCTTAAGAGTAGAAGTTATAATAAGAAGTATAGATATAATCT